>JARHVA010006076.1:900000-1017597 GCA_037957365.1 Torreya grandis | reverse complement strand
ATCCATTATCACATTTCTTGGGTATTGGTATAAATGGGATTTCACATGGGCTTAAAATATATTTTATCAAGCCCTTATTCAACACATGTTTCACCTATACTTGTTTATTCTTTCTCTAATGTGGTCAATATATAAGGTACATTATTTATAAATCTTTCTCTTAGTCTAGATATAAATGATGGCTAATGTTTACCAATGGAGGTAATCCACTTAGAAAATTATTTTTCATAATATCAACTTACTCTTTCAAATAATCCTAAATTTAAATTGGAAGGTCACTTACCTTAATGTATGTCACAACTAATATAGTTATTTCAATAAAATAAAATCATGTCTCATCTTCCTTTACCACTTTCCAAAAATATTTTCCTAAAAATATCATCACATTTAAATTATTGTCTACTTCTAATATCCTTCAATGAACTCAAGGTGAATTGAATTCCATCCTTCAAAAGATTTTAGTTTTGTCTTCTTCAATAATGCAAAAATATTATATCACACTATCTTGGCCTTGAATATAGTACATGATGCACATTCATCAGTCTAATGTCACACATAACTTCATCCTTATATGAACCATTTTGATAATTCACCATGCATTTTTCATTTAACAATACTTGATGGATTTTAAGAAATAATGAAATTTTTTATGGGGTAGTGTGTACTAGAATTTTCATCCAAAGTTTCTACACCATTTATTGGGATGTGAAATAATATGTGTTTATGATATCAATCATTACCTTACATCACATAAGTTCTGATATTAAATAGTGTAGAAAATAGTTTTCTTTTTCATATATTCATTGAGTTCCTTGGTTAGTTTCAACATCACTCTTTTCATCATAAAAAGTCTCTAGTTTTTTAATCTTTTATAAGTGTTTTAAATATATAAAAAATATATTCATCACCATGAGAAATATGTGGTGTCCCTTCAATTCTCTTGTTGTTATTCTGATTTATTTCTAGACACTCATAAGATTTATATCTAGCATAATTATTGCATCTAAGGACATACCCATAGATTTTCTAGCTATTCCTCTTCAGAAGGACCCTCTTCCTCTAAAGGTGTAGCCTTGTCCGATAGTAATCTTAGTCTGATTTTAGGATCTTATTTCATCATGATTTCTCAATATTCTGCCACTAATACCTTTCCATCTTCCTATTGATTACCTTCATCTAACCCTAGAGTTGATTTGTTGACTTACTAAAAATGTTTCTTTTGAATTCAATGCACATCGATAGGCTTCTTCCAATGTTCTTGATATAAGAAAACTAGTCTCATATATTGAATAAAAATACATAGTCTATTCACACATATGGACACCTTCTCTAGGTCATATTCTACATATCCATATCCTCTTATTTATGTTATCTCCATTTCATCCAATAATATTCCTTAATATTTTTAATGTTCATTTCCTTTAATCTCAACTTACAAAATTTCATTGACAAGATCATTTGATAGTTTGAAGGAAAGAATTTATCTTTAGATTTCATCACCATTATATCACATGGGTTTTTTTTCCTTACATTCTCTCTATCTTGTAGTTTGTACATAATCCCACCATAAACATCCTTCACCTTTAAAAGTTTCAATAAAATAACAATTTTTTTGGTTCCTCCATTGATACATACTAAAAATATTATTCCTTTTTTTTAATCTAACATATAAGGTCTTTAGGGTTCAATATTACACTATATAAATTTGTATCTATTTTTGTTTTATTTCTAAACTTTGTAAAAACCTAACAAAATCTTGCCTTGGCTTTACTCTCCATATCTTTCATGTCAAACTCTTTAACTTAAATTTTTTCATCATCAATCGCATATTCAACATAATATCCTACTCATTGTACTGACTCCATTACATAAAATAAAACTAATTAGTATATTAAAAATACTCATCTACTTTTTTAATATTTTCTAAACTTTTCCTAACAAACTCATTTGATAGTCTGAAAGTAAGAATTTATCCTTCAATTTTATCACTATTCTCTCCCATGATTGGATTTTCTCACTACCTTTCCTCTTTATCCTAGTCTGTACATGAACCCACCATAAATATGAATGAAATTTCAAGATTTGTCAATAAATTTTCACTTTATTTGGTTCTTCTATTGATTCATAATTAAAATATTTCTCCATTTATATAATATAATCTATAAGTTATTCAGGATTCAAGAATCCATTATAGTAAAGTTTATCTAAATTTAGTTTGTTTCAAATCTTTGAAAAAGGCCTAATAAATTTTACCTCAGCTTCATTCTCCATATATTCCTTTTCAAAATATTTAACTTCCACTTATTCTTCATCACACACATCTTGAACATAAGTTTCTCTTCTTTGTGTTATTTTCATTACTTCCAAACTTCTTTGGATTCTTCCCATGATCTATAATAAGTTTTCAAATATAAATTATCTTTCTCTTAAACCCATTTTAATGGTACACAATTTTTTTTCCATCACTTCACCCAAATAAAAGATTATCTTTCATAACTTTGTAATGACTCAAGTGGAGTCTCTACACACACAACCCAACAAGGGAAGACAACTTTACTTTGCTAATAATAGGTATAGGCGGGAGTTATAAGGTTCAAAATTAATGGTTTCCTCACTCCATTGGAGTAAATATATGCATGTCTAACTTTCAAATACATATGAAAAAAATGGACAAACATTTACTTTATTAATTTAGAGACAACACTATAATCATAATTCAAAACTGGGATCACAACGTTTCACACACAACTGAAGGACTCTATTTAGACATATTTTATGTCTTATCCATTTTAATTTCTCCTCTTTTATTGACCACTAAATCCCTTCTTCATATAAAAACACCCCTTTAATACTTATCCAGAGACCTTTATTTTACTGCCTATTAACCTTCTTGATTCCTCTCCAAACTCTCTTCGATGATAAGGATGTTTGTTACAACATCAAAAATCTATGTGGTTTAACTATATCATGGATGTAACTAATTTAAATCTCTCATGAATAGATTTATAATGAGATCTATAGAGAACCAATTTTAATTTTCTTTTGAATAATGTGGCTATTTCAAATTCTATTATGTTACTGTTCATTATTATGATCAAATTCAAGAATAGTAGCTAGAGGGTTTTAATGGATTAAGCAATGTATCATGATCTTAGGGTCACCATATAATGGGATAAAAGATGTTATGATGATCCATTTATCATTTATGAACCTATGGATTTATGAAATCAACATAATAGTTGGTCATGCATTTACTTTTATGAAAAATATGGGCTTCATTTATTTCACAGATCTTTGTAGTTTATAAATCCCTTAGAGTCATCTTAATAACTATAGACTCTATGAGCAATATGAGTTTTGGTTCTAACACATATCCCTTTCCATGAACACTCAAACTTCATTAACTCCTTTTTATCACTACCTATCCCATTTGATTTTACTGAGATGAATACCTTAAGTTGATGTGACTTATATATCTGTGCAATAAGATAAGACATTGACATATGTCTCTCTAATGGATTCACATACATCATAAAATAATTTTTAGACCATATAGGGATTTATCAAGGCCATGATTCCATTTTTTTGGATTTGTTTGGCTATGAAAACCACTTATTAAAAATTTTAAATCTACATTTGATTATGTAGACATTAGACTTAATTGTGATCACTTGGCACTTATATGATTTTTTAGGCCACAATGAAGCATACATAAATATATCTAAGGTATCTACAATGTAAAACTTAAGGTGTGAAAAGGAATATGAGTGACCATCATAAAAGTTAAACTTATAATTGTGAGATGAAATGTGACCTAAAATGTGATTTATGTGATCTCTATGATTTCTTCAACATTATGAATTCATGATTTGACCCAAACCCCTTATACTTAGTGAATCTATTTTTTTTTTCTAAAACCCTTATTAAAAATTACACGAAACTCCTACAATTGATGTTAGTGCTGAAAGATTCCCTAGTTATATTGGGTGTTCATACGTCATAAGGTCATTTAGATAAAGTTGAAATTTGTTACATAGGATATTCCAAGTTATCCAATCATAGGACATTTTGTAAACTAAGTCTAATATAATATTTATCCATTTTATTGATTTTTTTTTTAAAAATTACTTTGACATTGGCTTCAAATAGGTTTGATATTACATGTAGATGATAATGTGGATTTATGTATATTAGTAGCATAGATGACACTAAAAATGCTTAGAGAATAATATTTTATAGATTTAATAAAGGATATATATGAGCATTTATTTTCATTAGGTAGATAAAAATAGATGTTATATTCATCAGCCTTATGTCACACATAAATTCAACCTTATATGAACCATTTTGATAATTTAAATGCATTTTTCATTCACCAACACTTCATGACTTTTAAGAAACTATGAAATTTTTTATGGGGTAGTGTACTAGAATTTTCATACAAATTTTATCCACCATTTACTGAGATGCCAAATAATTTATGTTTATGCTATGAATTAGTACCTTGCATCACTTACCTCATAATATTAAAATAGTCTAGAAAATAGTTTTCTTTTGAATATGTTCATTCACTTCCTTATTTGGTTTAAATATCTCTCTTTTCATCATAATAATCTCTCCTTTTTTTCTCTCTTATATGTGTCTTAAAATTTTTATTAAAAAAAAAAGTCATCGCCATTATAAAAATGTGTTGCCCATTAAATTCTCTTATTCTGATTTCTTTCTAGAAACTCATAATATTTATTTCTAACCTATTTCTTGCATCCAAGGCAATTACCCATAAATGTTCTACCTCTTCCTTCATCATGAGTTTTCAATATTCTACCACCAATAACTTTCTATCTTCCTATTCATGACCATCATCTAACCCTGGAGTTCATTTTCTGACTTACTAAAAATGTTTCTTTTGAATTCAATGCACATTGATATGCTTCTCCCAATGTTTTTGTGCTGAGCAGACTAATCTCATATTGAATAAAAATATATAGGCCATTCACACATATGGATACCTTCTTTGGATAATATTCTACATGTCCATATCCTCTTGTTTATGTTATCTCCATTTCATCTAATAAAATTCCTTATTATTTTTCTTAATATTCATATGCTTTAATCTCAAGTTATGAAATTTCCTAAAAAATATAATTTGATAGTTTGAAGGAAATAATTTATCCTTAACTTTCATCACAATTATTTCACATGGTGCTATTTTTTCCTTACATTTCCTCTATCTTGTAGTCTCTATATGATCCCACCATAAACATCCTTAACATTTAAAATTCTCTCATTAAAAAGCACTTTTTTTGGTTCCTCCACTGACTCATAGTAAAAATATTTCTCCATTTTTTTAATGTAATGTATAAGCTCTTTAGGGTTCAATATTCCAATATGGAAAGGTATATCTAGATTTATTTTGTTTCCAAAAATTTTAACATCCCTGAGAAATCTTCCCTTGGATTTATTTTCTGTATATCTTCCATGTCAAGCTCTTGAACTTACATTCTACATTATCACTCACATCTTTAGCATAATGTCCTATTCATTGTACTATCTCCATTACATCCAATAAAACTACTTAGTATATTCATAATACTCGTGTCCTTTTATCATATATTATAAAATTTTGTAAACAAACTCATTTGATAGTTTGAAGGCAATAATTTATCCTTCAATTTTATCACCATGTAATTACCTTTCCTCTTTCTACAAGTCTGTATGTGAACCCACCATAAATATGAATGACAATTCAATTTTTTCAATAAATATTCACTTTCATTGGTTCTTCTATTGACTCATAATTAAAATATTTTTCCATTCATTTAATCAAATCTATAAGTTATTTAGGAATCAAGCATCCAATATAGTAAGGTTTATCTATCTTTGGCTTGTTTTAAATATTTGAAATAGCTCGAATAAAATTTCCCTTGCCTTCATTCTCAATATATTCCTTTTCAAAATATTTAACATCCTCTTATTATTCATTACACACATATTCAACATAATTTTATCTTCTTTGTGTTATCTCCATTACATTCAATCTTTTTTGGATTATTCTCATCATCTTTAATAGATTTTCAAAACTAAATTCTCTTTCTCTTACACCTCTTCAAATGTTATTCAATTTTTGGACCATCACTTCACCCAAATGAAAGATTCTCTTTCACAACATACTTGTGACTCAAATGGAGTATCTATACACAACCCATCAAGGGAAGATAACCTTGATCTAATACTAATTGGTGTATGTGGGAGTAATACCTAACCAAATTAATGGTTTCATCACTTCCCAGGAGTAGATATATGTATGTCTAACTTTCAAATACATAAAAAAAATATGGACAAAATTTTATTTTATTAATTTAAAGACAACATTATAATTATAGTTCAAAATTAGGATCACAATGTTTCACATACAAGTAAAGGACTCTAGCTATACATATTTATTTTCTTATCCCTTTTTCCTTCTCCTCTTTTATTGACCACTGAAACCCTTATTATTAAGAAAACACCCCTTTTATACTTATCCAAAGACCTTCATTTTTCCTTCCTATTGACCTTCCTAATTTCTCTCCAAACTATCTATGATGATAGTGAATTTTGTTACTATTGGAATAATTAATGGTTAAGTGGTGTTATTTATGTACCCTCAATACATTAAATTACATTGGTTAATAATAATATATTTTATTATTTATCATGAGTTTATCCTCATTAAAATAAATAATAGAATATATTAAATAACCTTTGAAGAGGTTGGACCCATTAATGTGGTGGTTGGAAAAGGTCATTTATAATGGGTAGATTACCTTTCCTATATAATAAAGATTTTATATTTTAAGATGAAATGAAAAAAGAGAGAAGAAAAAGAAGAGAAATCCTATATTGAGTATATTTTATTTCTCAAATAATAAATAATTTTGGTGGGTTTTTTTACCTCTTCATGAGGTTTTCCCATGGTATATCTATGTTATTTTGTGTTCAAATTTGATCTCATTGTTTCATGGTGAATGTCTTTGCTATTAGTCTTACATCTAGATCTTGTTAGTATTCAAATCATATTGCTTATTCTATCACGGTATTAGAGCTAGTTGAAATGTGATCAGGAGGTAAGATTAAGGATTAGGTTCTTGGCATGTGTTCAATCTCATATTTATCCATATTCCAAGCCATAGAATGTTCATAATTGTTTTCAAGCTTCTCTTTCTGTAAGAAGTAAGTTATTCTATTTTTTCCTCTCTTAGAAGCCTACAGATCTAAGTTATATGCAATTTTTCATATTTTAAGCATATTTTCATGTCATAAATCTAACTAAAAATCTTAGAATGGGCTAAATATTCTTATTTAAACATTAAAAATATTAATATTATCTTATTTTCTAGACCAACAATCTATATGAAGGTCTTTAAAGGTCTATATGTTATAGATCTAACAATTACATGTAGTTGAATGCATTAATAAAGCCAAAAAGTAAGAAGATTAGTGCTTGTACATTCTTGTATGGCTTTTTACGGCCTTTTTTTAAAAATTCTATTGTTAAAATCTTCATTTTTAGCTTATGTTCAATGAATCTTGTATTCCAAAGATATTTAACCAATTTCCAAGCCACCGAAAGCTTCTTCAAAGACATTGAGGCATCTCTTCTAATTTTTTGATTTTTTAATGCTCTCAAGTGTGATGTGCCTTACTTAGGGGCTCCTTTTGTCTCTACACAACTCTGATATATAGCAATAAAAAGCTCTGATCAACTATAATATCCCCTTCAAACAGGGAATATAGGAACACAAAACTCTGAACAAATATACGAATTTGCAGAATAAATTCAAATAACAAGAAACCACAGTAGATCTCTTAACTAGAAAATCACTAATCTTATTATTGTCCAGATGGTTACAATAGATGTCCTCAGTCATGCATAAAAGGAATATTCAGATACAGCCTTAAAACCCTGATTAACTTTTGTAAATCTGGCACTTGAGCTTGAATTTGTATGTCTCGGCTTGTTGTGTCGAACACATAGTCATCGATGTCAGTCGATATACTGCCAGTGTCAGTCTCTGTCGGCCTTCACTACTGACATCAGTCTCCAATCGGTCGATGTCGGTCACTGGGACACTCTTTCTGCTGTGGTCAGTCTCTGCCTGGATCTGTACGGACCTATACGAACTTCGTACGGCCGACGAATAAGCACAACCTATCTGTCTTCACCCCTGATCTAGAGATATACTATTCTAATACAGAATATCTCTATCTATATAATTTATTGAATAACAACTAATAAATAAATACCTAAATTACTGTGATAACTTTTGTGTGAAGTTATCTCTCAAAATCCCTGAAACACTGTGATAACTTCTGTGTGAAGTTATCTCTCAAATCTGTACCTCTGTGATAACTTCTGTATGAAGCTATCTCTCAATTTGGCAATAAATCAGCTGATTTCTCACAGCCTCTAAATCACACACAATGAAGAGTTGGCGTTCTCCACTGCAATGGAATCCTGGAACCCTTGGCTCAGTCTTCACAGAAGAATTTCTTCAATATCAAAATCAATAATCAAATCATAATCAATAATGGCCTCCATGAGAAACCCTTATACCCTCAAAAAGATATGCTTTCCCTAATTAGGGTTTCTTAAATTAGAATTAGGGTTTCTAATTAAAATTAGGCTAAATAATTAATATTTGATTAAATCAATCAAATATTAATATCTCCCTCAATACATGTCAGATCCTCGAACCATTCGAAGTAGGTGAACCAGGGAGTGATTCTGCACATGACCATACCAAAATAAAGGCGATCCATTGCATGTTAAATATGCCTAAAAAGTAGGACCTCAGGTCCAATGTGTCTGAAATAACCTAAATGAAAACCAAATGTATAAATCTTGTGAATCAAAGTCAAGCCAAGCTCCATTATGACCCTCTATCCATCCTATTAGCCTACGAAGGTTGCATAATAGGCTAATCATCAAGACTGTCAATGTCCATGAAAAAGGGGACATGACAATCCACCGCTCCAAAAATTGCTTGTCCCCAAGCAATGTCAGAACAAGGGACCACTCGATCCACCTGGATCCTAAGGAAAAAGTTGTGTAACATCCATCATGTCACAAATCAATCCCTGTGAAGAAATCATCAACATCAATAGCATCAACAGTATCAAAATCAGCAACTGAAAAATTGCACTCGACACCCAAACAACTATCTGAAGACCCCCTATAGATGCCGGTAGAAGAAACCACTATGTGGAACTCAAGCCAACTAAAACATCCACTCTGTCAAAATTCAAGTCCTTGTCTAACTAATTCCCACACCCAACTAGACCGTGGATATGACAATCATTGGTACCCGAGTCACTGACACCAAAACTAATCTCTGGATGCAAAGAAAAATAAGGAGCATACCTCACCATAAGATGCTAGTAAGAACCCCCAAACTCTGCTACTGGCTCACTATTTCCAAACTGGGACTCAATGGATGGCTCCAATCTCAGCTCAACGAACCCCACCTCAACATCCCTGTAAGGTACCATAGTAGAAAGGGTCACTAAAATCTCCTCACCCAATCTGCTAATAGCACTAGTACCTCAGAACGAGAACACCTTCTGTCATCTTATGTGAGTCCAGACGAACACCTGCACTATCCAGCAAATATTCCATGAATGATTCGGAGCAGTAAAAATTATATGTGGAAGCATCAACATACTCCCCCACACACCCCAACTAATCACTCTGTAAAGGTGGCACAACCAACTGTACCAGACTGTCATCCATGTGAGAATAATCAATCTGGAGACATGACTCCACTGGTATCCCAAACTCATCAAGACCAGATACTCCCAAACCCTGAACATGTGGGTCAACCTCAACAACATGTTCCTCAGTAACAACTGCAAGAATGTAGTCACCACCAACCACCTCAATATAAAAATGATCATCCATACTCTGTAAATCAACTCCAAAGCTCATATCAACATATGGAGTATCAACAACTGTAGCATCACTGTCTAACTCTTCCATACGAAAAGAAACAATCAGTGAAACTAAGTCCTCAAAACTATCCACTGCATTCTCCTGGGTGTCATCTACAATAATCAGATCCTGGGACTCTTCTACAATCTCTACCATAGCTGAGAGATCATCAACCCTCATTGCACTAACATCTGAGCACACCTCTACACTCTGAGTGCAAGCATTTAACTCATCCTCATCTTCACTGTCTCCTATCTCATAATAATCATAATAATTATGGGACATGCTGCTCTCTCATCTAAGTGATCTGTAGTGCTCTCTCCTCAGCTTAACAAAGTGATCAAAAGACAACCTCCCCTGAGCTTTTGGAGTTAATAACTCCCACTCATCCTTTGTTGTCATATACCGTGTGGGTTTGTCTTTGGATGTAGGATATGAAAGAGATTCATTCAACCTCTTCAAACTTAGTTCCAGCTTCTTCATATCATTGTCTCACTGTTTCAGAGTATATGAAGGCATCATGATACTTTGCTGATTCAATCTTCCCAAACTACCCAATAGGATGGCAAGACATTAGCTCTGATGTGCCCAATAGGATGGCAGGAATTTAGCTCTGATACCACTGTGATGTCCCTTACTTAGGGGCTCCTTTTGTCTCTACACAACTCTGATATATAGTAATAAAAAGCTCTGATCAACTGTAATATCCCATTCAAACAGGGAATATAGGAACACAAAACTCTGAAAAAATATACGAATTTGTAGAATAAATTCAAATAACAAGAAACCACAGTAGATCTCTTAACTAGAAAATCACTAATCTTATTATTGTCTAGATGGTTACAATAGATGTCCTCAGTCATGCATAAAAGGAATATTCAGATATGGCCTTAAAACCCTAAATAACTTTTGTAAATCTGGCACTTGAGCTTGAATCTGTATGTCTCAGCTTGCTGTGTCGAACACACAATCATCGATGTCGGTCGATATACTACCGGCATTGGTCTTCTGTCAGCCTTCACTATCGACGTCGGTCTCCAGTCGGCTGATGTCAGTCACTGGGACTCTCTTTCTACCGTGGTCGGTCTCTCCCTGGATCTGTATGAACTTTGTACGACTGCTGAATAAGCACAACCTGGCTGTCTTCACCCTTGATCTGGAGATATACTATTCTAATACAGAATATCTCTATCTGTATAATTTATTGAATAATAACTAATAAATAAATACCTAAATTACTGTGATAACTTTTGTGTGAAGTTATCTCTCAAAATCCTTGAAACACTGTGATAACTTTTGTGTGAAGTTATCTCTCAAATCTGTACCTCTGTGATAACTTTTATATGAAGCTATCTCTCAATTTGGCAATAAATCAGCTAATATCTCAGAGCCTCTAAATCACAAACAATGAAGAGTTGACGTTCTCCACTGCAATGGAATCCTGGAACCCTTGGCTCAGTCTTCATAGAAGAATTTCTTCAATATCAAAATCAATAATCAAATCATAATCAATAATGGCCTCCATGAGAAACCCTTATACCCTCAAAAAGATATGCTTGCCCTAATTAGGGTTTCTTAAATTAGAATTAGGGTTTCTAATTAAAATTAGGCTAAATAATTAATATTTGATTAAATCAATCAAATATTAATATCTCCCTCAATACATGTCGGATCCTCAAACCGTTCGAAGCAGGTGAACCAGGGAGTGATTTCGCACATGACCATACCAAAATAAAGGCACTCTGCTGCATGTCAAATATCCCTAAAAAGTAGGAGCTCAGGTCCAATGTGTATGAAAAAACTTGAATGAAAACCAAATGTAGAAATCCTGTGAATCAAAGTCAAGCCAAGCTCCATTATGACCCTTTATCCATCCTATTAGCCTACGAAGGTCGCATAATAGGCTAATCATCAACACTGTCAATGTCCACGATAAAGGGGACATGACATCAAGCTTGCTTTGTATGGCCTCCATGAAGGATTTTTAAAACAAAATTAAAAAAAACATGATTTATATCCTCTCCTTCCTGGTGTTGATCCTTGAAGAGGCTAAATTATATAATTAAATCTTGTTAAACTCTTTCCAAACCCTATATTCTACTCTTATAGCTCCATTTTCTTTCCCAAACCTCCATGGGCATCTCAATTCAAACTTGTATAGCCTATGGATGAAATAAATTATGAATTTTTAATTTCTTACTCATTTTCAGATATGTAAAATGTATTTCATCAATTTTAAATAATTTTAAAATTGTTTGGAAGGTTATTTGAAGGAATAGGGAAGAGTTTTGGTTTTTATTCCTTCCCCAAGCATCATAATATGGCCTAAAATTTTGAAAACATTAGATTCTATGCTCAAAATAAAAAATTTAAGGTTCCGTGTGCTTTGGAGGGTTGTTTGGAGGTGGTTGTAAGCATTATGGACCTTGTTTTAGCCTCTTGTAGCTCCTATAAGCTCCCCTGCATCATCCTTCAATGCCATTAATCTACTATGTACATGCAAATAGAAAATAAATAGGTAGGTCAATACCATTAAATAAATTATTTAATAAATAAATTTTGTATTTAATGCTTTATTTTCCACCAAAGTAGTGGACCCACCTATGGAGTTCAAAATATATATATTTTTAATTTTAAATAATGATTGCATTTTATTATTTTAATGAAAGTATTTAATTCTAATTTATTTATTTATTTTGAAAAGAAAATATTTACCAAAAAAACGTTAAACATAAGTTAGTGCATTTATTAGGTTGACATGCTTATCAGGTGAGTTGACTAGCTTCATTTTGATAAGTACACTTGCATGAGTGAGGTCTTGTGTTTAAATCTCCTCATTCTTTATTTTTTAACCAACCACAATTTATTATTAAAAACTATTTTTTTAGTATGCATGATCATTCACATGGAAACATATGCCTGTATGTGACAATTTGTTTGACTTTTGACCCTATACACTACTTGTCAACCATAGTCATCAAATTAGTCGATTGATAAGTTTTGGTATGTTCTAGACATATTAATAAGATCCTTATGTTTATTTTGAACATACATATATTATTTTTACAACAATTTTGTCAAATAATTCAATTTAAAACATTATTTATGACATTTGTGTCTATTTTTTTGACACTTACAACTTTCATCCTTGTTGCTATCATTTGTATTTTTGAATTGATTTGAAATCAACTAAAGTGGCTAGTGTTGTTTACTCACTATAATATGTATTTTTTTTTCAAAATAAAGTATAAAATAGATTAAAAATTTTCTTTCTAATTTTTTTTTATCAGTTTAGTATAAATTATAAAGTTGTAGTGTCGAATATATAAGGAAAAAAATAATATTCTTTACTCAAATTATAATATGAATTATTCATAATAAGATATTTAATTTTTGGTTAACTTAGTATTATATTATTAGTGAATTTATTATATATACATCACATAACCTACTTGTTAATTTTAACATCCTGGATTCCAAGATTACATATACTCCTATTGAAGGTTGTATTAAATCTTGATCCAAAACCTATGTGCAATAAAGCTTACCCCTATTTATAAATATCTTATTGGTATTTTGATTTATCTAATCATTACTAGGATAGATATTCAATAATATGTGCGTGTTGCTTTTAGATTTATGTAGGATCCATAATTGGATCATTGAAAATTAGCGAAGCGAATACTTAAGTATATAAATGTAACTGTAAACTTTTATTTGTCATTTTTTTTATTTATGTTAATTTATTTGTTTATTGTGATTCTAATCATACTATGATGAGTTTACTTCTGGATATATGTTTATATTTGATGTAGCTAGTATCATTTGGAGCACTTCATGTGGAAGTTGAGAAAGATGCCTTGTAGATATGAAAGATGATAGAAGAAAATTGTGTAAAAGTTTCTCATTGTACCAACCTTCATGGCTATAGTAAAAATTATATATCTTTGGTGAAAAATTCAATTTAACACCAAAAAACTAAATCCTATTGAATTTAATTCAATGTTGGGCTTATCAAAGTTATCATTGAGGGAGAGAGTGCATAACAATGTCACTTCTTAAAATCCATATGGGTCATGTGTTTCTTTCTATTTCTCTATACTTGTTCTCATTGTAAAACATTGTAATATATCACTTTATGTGATTTAGCTACACTTCATATGGAAGTCTAAATTACACCCAACACATAGTAGCATGGAAGTATTTATGTTATAAAATACTCCAATATGTTTAGTTAATTATTCACGATAAATTATGGGATGTATTCTCAATGTGGGATGTAGTCTCATGGTCATGCTAGCTTAAACTCACTTTAAGTGGTTTATGATAACATAAGGTAATTCTTTTAAAGGTGACTATGTGATTGTGGTCACATAGTGTAATACCTTTGGGTATCTATAGTTTTATATTGTAATTACTTTAGAGGTGACAAGGTGATTGTGATTATATAGTGTAATACCTTTGGATTTCTATAGTTAAATAGTGTAATACCTTTGGGTGACTATGTTTACATATCATAATTTATTTAATGGGGCCTATGGATTGATAAATGATGTTTCTTTCAATTATTACCTCCTAAAACTCATCATGTTGATGGTTCATGGAGTGTAAATTCACTATGTTTTCACCTCTTAAAAATCAACAAGTATCCACACTTAACATTAAAGAGGAGCATTGGAACAATTAATGGTTAAGTGGTGTTATTTATGTACCTTTAATAGATTAAATTACATTTATTAAATAATAATATATTTTATTATTTATCATAATTTTATCCTTTATAAATAAATAATAAAATATATTAAATGACCATTGGAAAGGTTAGACCCATTAATTTGGTGGATGGAAAAGGTCATTTATAATGGGCAAAGTACATTGCCTATATAATAAAGACTATATATTGTAAAATGAAATGAAAAAAGAAAGAAGAGAAAGAAGAGAAAGCTTTTATTGGGTATATTTTATTTCTCAAATAATGAATAATTTTGGTGGGTTTTTTACCTCTTCATGAGTGTTTCTCAAATTATATTTGTGTTATGGTGTGTTCAACTTTCCTCTCATTGTTTTATGATGAATGTATTTTATATTGCCCTCACATCTAGATATGGCTAGTGTTGCAATCATATTATTTTTTCTATTATTTATAACAACAAAAATATATTTGGTTTAACTATATTGTGGATAAAACCAATTGAAATATCTCATAAAGAGATTTATAATGAGATCCATAGTGCCCCAATTTGATTTCTCTTATGATTAATGTGGTTGCTTTGAATTATATTTTAGATGTATAATCACTAATGGGGGGTGTTTAATTAGTGATTTAAGATATTTTAACTTCAATTCCAATCCTTTCAAACCGTTATTTAGTTATCATATGAATTTATATAATATACAAGTCATTCATAATAGTCAACAATAGATAATGTAAGCTCATACACATAACACAAGATCTATGTGGGAAACCCTATAGGAGAGTAAAACCCGGTCTTAAGCCTAAAAACACATGGATTAATTATCCTATAATATAATCAAAACCATGAGACTGGTCAAATCCTTTTGACCAAAAATTAGGAAAACACTTGTTTCACAAGGAGCACCCACCCCTAGGACGATCAATTCATATTGACCACCCTCCCAACACTTATGAAATGAATATTTTATGATCACTGGTTGTCTACCAATCTGATAGATATATAATTTGTATCATATCCTTTCATTTATTCACATATACAAAAACTTTCAAAACCACCTTTTGGATCACACTACACTTCTCAACAATAACTCTGTCACATTCTCAATAAATGACAAAATGGTCATACATACAGACCATACTTTGATCTACCTCTCAAATAAACCACCAAGCTCACATAGACTATTCTTATCTCATACTCAAGGCATCTAAAACATCATTTTAGATATGTCTAGACCTCATCACTCATCCTCAATCTGCAAATGTGCAGGATCACTGTCTTTGATATCAAAAATATGACATATAGGTCATAAACATAATCATTAACCTAATGTGTTATTCAACCCATCAAATAATCACCCTTACTCTCCTTCATCTCTCAACTCTATACTCTTCCTCTACTTGGAGCCACTTCTCACCTAAAAATGATCATCTTTGATTTCACCATTTATAGATCCTTCATGATTATTATTATCACAACCTTACTTATCAATCACAACACATGCCTTCACCATTAAGGCATCTAAAAAGGTCAATACTATCCTCATAGGTCATCCATAGAAACTATGGGTCACACTTATGTAGCTACACCTTTCGATTAGGTCTTAGTAGCCCTTATAGGTCTCATAGAGACCTTTTCACCGATTTAGTAGTCCATTGATCAAATTAGAAACACATGACAAATTACAAATGTATAGGTCCACTCAACATGTCCCTTTTGACATCCTCAAATGATTATATCCATCATTACACACTTATGCATACACTCAATCTGCACAAATAACATTCTATGCACATAACCAAGATGAACGAACACACAATCACCTTATAAACCTTTATTCATATTAAATATGATATATCAAACCTTTATAATCCACACAAATGGTCCTCATGGATCTAAAACACTCTTTAATAGTTATCTCATATTGAAAACTCAAAATACCATCAATAACGACTCTATTACCCTTCTCAGATTACATGTAGAGCATAAATGAGCACATAGTCAAATTTGGATATCAATAAATTTGACTGTAAAAATATTTATACCTCTAAATTTATATTTATAAATTTACCTTGAATTCTTATACAACTTTGATTTTTTCTGAAACATCAAATTCTATATAGATCAAAAGTTATGGCTCAAAAACTAAGTATTAGTCTTTCCTTTGTTAAATTCAAATATTTGAATTCAAATAGTCATAGTTAAAACTTGGTCACTTAGAACACATATCTCGATCTTCTCTTAGATTGATCAAATCACACTGTAAATATTATTTAGAAGTAGCTTAAACTGTAACTCATAGGATCCACTATCCAAATATTAAACCTCTGACAGTTTGACCTAATCTTGTGTACCCTTGTAATATTGACCAAATATGCACCTTTGATCTCTTCGGATTAACTAGGACTTTATCTTACGACACTCACCATTGATATACGATATAATCTCTCATGATTGTGCCACTTGCAAGCCTTGTTTTACTTTTACACATTTGACTCATTAACTTATTATTCATTGTTGATTTGAATGTATGAACATCCACTCACCATTGATCTATATATGACAAGTTTCACACTCACCATTAGATCTACGAAAAAAATGACACTAAATTTTATATAATTATATGTTTAGATTAATTTTTAATTGTATATATATGATGTGATTAAATACACACCATTAGATTTCCCTTTGCAAAATTGGATATAGGAACTTAGAGAACTTTTGTCTAAGAAGCCAGCTTTACACCTTAATAACTTTTGCTCCGCTCAACCTCATAACCTAAAATTTGAACCACGTGATCACATTTCATATATGAATCCATGCATATATCAATATAGTCATCAAAACTTCACACATTTTAAATATAACATCATCAAACTACTTACTCGACTCTACTTGGATAAGTATGAGAAAACATTTGTAAAGTATCTGGGAAGCCAATTTTGTACAGCTATATATTTTGTTCCATTTAATAGCATGACCTAAAACCTTTCCCATATAAAATTGGGAATAATTTTATCATTCCTATATGATGAAATCCACCTAATTCATCCATACATGGTAATGGTGATGTCATCAAACTACCTACTCATATTTTTCTACCACGAGAGCCAAAATGTCTAGATGAAAATTATGAACTACTAGAGGAAATTCAATAATAAACACAAGCATTAAAATCATATAATACCTCTTATATGACTTATTTCATAACCTAAAATCACCATACTCATCCCTAAACATCCCTAACAATGTAAAAACTTAAGATCAACCAAACCTACTTCAAGCATACTAAAACAAGCATAGTGCACACTTTGTGATTGATACTTAGACTATCAAGACACTTAATCCACTCACCTAGACACCTACATGACATAAATTAAAACTCTAAAAAAATCATCCCCTTTATCATTGATTTCAACACTCATCATACAACTCACTTTCCTTCTCTTTCTTTAAGCACTTTCATAATAAGAACCTTCTCCCCCTCTGACATAATAACAAAGTGGGCAAAAAGTGATCCTGAGGACCTAAAAATACTACCAATAGGAGAAGAACACATTATAAATATGATACAAACTCCCACTTACCTTGATCCTACATCTTCTTTACCTTGACAACTTCTTCTTACTATATGTCAACAGTCTCTTTAACCAAGCACTATAACCAATAAATAAATAACACACAAAAGCACTAAGAATTTGGTGGAACTTAAAAATAAACATCTAGAAAGGACTCACCCTAATTTCTATGAGATATTTCACCTATTTAGCATCTTCAAATCTCCACAAACCATGGATAACCACCACACAAGATTACTAGTATTCTCTCTCAATCCACCTCAATGACCGCCAATAGAAATTAATGCCACTCATCAAATATGAAACATGCTCTAAGCCAACTTCACAACTCACCTTGAAACACTCATGCCTTGATATTTTGGATAAACTAAGAAAAAACATAAAATCTTCACACTAGGCCTATATATACTCCTTGTACCCCTACCTAGAACATACGGATCCCACAAATTTTAGTAGACATAATATCAAGACCTTAAAAATCATATTTGGAGCACTCTCACATCCTCCCTTATGCACACAAATTTTCATCACTTAGCTCCACCTCTATAACATACTTCCTTCACAAATATTTGAAACCTCTAGCAAACCAGGGGACAACCATCACACACTTATAGACCAAGATTTGAGACTTCACACCTTTGGGAACATTTATTTCCTATACCATGCCTTTCATATACAATAAGAAAGTAAAACCTAGGAACACAAAAAATATCCAAAAGTCACATACAAGATCATCAAGACATAAAAGCCACCTGGAAAACAACACAAAGAAGTGCACAAACCTTTCTGAGCACCAAACTCTTCTCGACATTCAACATATCCTCTTTTGCCACCTAGAAACGTTCATTATAACCCTCCAGACTGAAAACATGCTTCTTTAAACTAATAAATGTCTCTATGAAGAAAAACAAAGACATCGCTACTTCACAAGGACCTAGAGTAGAGGGGCATCACATTTCTCATCACAGGACTGAAGAACATTCTTATTCTTCCTTTTATTGACTGAAAAAACTTACTTGTCATCCATCTCTTATTTGGCTTCCTTGAAAATAAATGATTAAAACATAAGTTCTTGGCATATCTCTTTAGCTAAGTCCTTCTCCTCTTTAAAAGCAAATAACAATAACTCCTGAAAATCATGAAACTCCTTACCTTAAAATTTGTCAACTATAATAAATAAACCATCACATTGAGATCCTTCTTTTAGATTTTCCCTAGCCTTGAATGGTATGACTAACTTGATTCTTGGATTATCCACCTTGTTTTCCATTTACACTAATATCAAGCTTCCTTTGCATTCTTGAGACACTTACAAAATTGATTCCTTTTCTATATTATTAGATGTTTGATCCTTAAACTCAATAGGACTCACCTTCGCTATCTTGTATCTTCACATCATGTTTTGACTTTTGATATGTTTTCTAGGAATCTCTCTCTTCTTCAGATGATGTGAGGGCTTATAAAAATTACTAGGATAAAGTCTAGTAATATGATCTTTTCTTATCATAAACGAAACAAATAACATCATTCTTACCTTTTGACAAACTTGAACTATGATCAATCTTCGGCCAAAAACTCCTTCTATTATAGCTCCATGATGTACATAATTTATTGAATTCCTTCTACACTCCTTATTTCTATCACCATACTTATTAAATGGATAATAATTACCATGAAATAAATTAGCATACCTTGAAGCATGTTGTTATTTAATAGACCTTCTTGTATTTATTTCAAAGCTTAAATTCTCCTTGACATACTTAGGCTTCTCATTCTTTATTTCAGTCTTATCCAAATTGAATACAACAAAATCATGCTTACTCTTTAATGACTGTCTTTTAACCTTCAACTATGTACACTCATTACCTTTAGTTTTCAAACTAGAACTTACAACCTCTAACTAAAATATGGGATCTTTGATTGTCTCCTTATCCTCATTGGCTTCTTTAGTCATATCATCCTTCCATCTACATATTTTATATTTAATAAACTTGATCAGCTCTTGAAACTTCTCATCTCTCTTGGTCTTTCCTAACAAACTTTCCTCAAGAAAACTAATTTATACTTCAAGACCTTTGATCACATACCTCATCTTGTGATTCCTCTTTAGAATATCAACTCCTAGATCTAGTTCTTCTTCCTCATTGTCATAGAATAGTTCTTCTCCACTGTCATGATAAAAAATTTCATCATACATAATGTACTTTTATTTTGAGTAACTTTCCCCTTTTGAACTCAAACTTACCTTGGCATATTCTCATTTAACCTTGATATCATTGATAAATTTATCATCCTCTTTGGCATGTTTCTTCAAAGTACATATATTTTATTCAATTTCCTTGATCGCATCCTTCCAATATTAATTCTCTTTCTTTAAATGCTTAGCCATCTTGTTCTACTTAGGATCTCTTTCAAGCTGTTACGCTTACTCTAAAGGACTTACTCTGATACAAATTGTTATAGGTAAAATCGCTAAGAGAGGGGTGAATCAATAATGCAAGATATTTCAACTTCAATTCAAATACTTTCAAACCCTTATTCAATTACCACAATCATTCATATAATATACAAGTCATTCATAATAATGAATAATAGATAATGTAAGATCATTTACATAACACAATATCTATGTGGGAACCCCTCTTAAGAAATAAAACCCGCTCTAAAGCCTATAAACACATGGACCACTTGTTCTATAAAATGATCACAAACATGACACTGATCAATTCCTTTTGACTGAAATTTAGTGAAAAACTTATTTTATAAGGAGCACATGCCCCTAAGATGATCAATTCATTCTGACTACTTGATGGTCAAGTCCTTCTAACTAGCTTTAGTGAAACACCTATTTCACAAGGAGCACCTGCCCCTAAGATGATCAATTCTTTATGACCACCTTTTGGTCAAGTCTTTCTAACCTAGATGTTGAGCAGCCTCCCAACACCTATAAAAAGAACATCTCTTAATCACTTATTTCTTCCCAATCTAATGGAGATACAATGTATATCATCTCCCTTCACTTCTTCATATATCCACAAATATTTAAAACAACCTTTTGGACCACACTACACTTCTTAGTAACAAATCTCTCACATCCTCAAAAATATGACCTAATGGTCATACATATAGACCATACTTTAATTTTCCTCTCAAATAAACCTCCAATCTCACACAAACATCATTTATCCTTTTCTCATAATCAAGGCATTTAGAACATCCTTTTAGATCACTCTAGACCTCTTCGTTCATTCTCAATCTTTAAACCTGCAAGAGCACTATCTTTATCATTAAAAATATGACCTATAGGTCATACACATAGTCATAAATTTTCTCTATTATTCAATCCATCCAATAAACACCCTTAATCTCCTTTGCCTCTCAACTCTATACTCTTCCTCTACTTAGAGCCACTTCTTACCTTGAAATCATCATCTTTCATTTCACCATTTATAGAGCCTTTGTGATTATTATGATCACAACCTTCCTTATCAACCACAACACATGCCTTCACCTTTATGTAATATAACATGGTTCAATACTATACTCATAGGTCAACCATATCAATTATGGGCCACACCTAAGTAGTTACACCTTTCAATTAAGCCAAAATAACCTTTATAAGTATCATGGAGACCTATTCAACCATTTAGCACTCCATTGATCAAATTAGAAACATGAGACTTCTTCCAAATGTATAGGTCTAATCCACATGGCCCTTTTAACATCCTAAAATTATTACTCATTATTACACACTTCTGTGTATGCTCAATCTACTCAAACAACATTTTACGCACACAATTGCCATGAACGAACACACAGTCACCTTTTAAGCCTTTATTCATAATAAATATGATTGAAAACCTTCATAATCCATAAAAAATGGTTTTTATGGAGTCTATAACACTCTTCAATAGTTATCTCATCCTCAAAACATTGAAATACCATAAAAATGACTCTATTACCCTTCTCAGGTTACTTGAAGATTATGAACAAACTTGCAGTAAATTTTTGATCTCAATAAATTTTACTATATAAATACTTAGACATTAAAATTAATATTGACAGATGTTCCTTGACGTCATATAATTTTTTTTCTAACTATAACATCAAATTCTTCCTAGATAAAAAGTTATGGCTCAAAAACCAAGCACTGGTCTTTCCTTTGTTAAATATAAATATTTAAATTCAAACAGTCACAGTTAAACCTTGGTAACTTAGAACACATATTTTGATACTTGCTCAAATCTCTCAAATCACACCATAATCTAAATCAGAAGTAGCTCAAACTTTAACTCATAGGATCCACTATCCAAACATTAAATCTTTGACAATTTGATCTCATCTCCTATACACTTGTAATATTGACCAAATATGCACTGTCGATCTATGTGGATTAACTAGGTCTTCATGTTGTAGCACTCACATTTGATATATTTTATGAGCTCCCATAATTTTTCCACTTGGAAGTCCCCTGTACCTTCTACACTTTTAACTCGTTGACTTAATACTCATCATTGATTTGTATTTACGAACACCTATTCACGTTGATCTTTGTCTGACAGGTTTCATGCTCTCCATTAGATCTCTAACTAGAATGAATCTCAGTATTAGATCCTTATATGCTTATATTAATAGTTTATTTTATATCTTATATATTATTAAATGCACACTATTAGATCTCCCTTTGCAAAATTGTCTAAGTATGGGAACTTAGAGAAATTTTGTCTGAGAAGCCAACTTTGCACCTTAATAACTTTTGCTCTTCTCAACCTCATGACCTAAAATTTGAACCACATGATCAAGTTTTATAGAGTAATCCATCCATATATAAATAAATTCCTATAACCTTCACACATCTGAAATATAACATCATCAAATTGTTTGCATAGCTCTACTTGGCTAAATATGATGAAACATTTGTAAACTCCCTAGGAGGCCAACTTTGCACAGTTATATCTTTTCCTCCACTCAACTTCAGACCTAAAACTTTGGCCATAACAACTTGGGACTAGTGTAATCACACCCATATGACAAAATATGATTGAATCATCCATATGTTGCAATTGTGATGCTATCAAATGACCTACTTGATTTCTTTTGCCACTAGACCCAAAATGTCTAGATGAAAAATATGAAATACTAGATGAAATCCACTCATGTACACAAGCATTCAAATCATAGAAGACCTATTATGTGACCTCTTTCACAGCCTCAAATTACCATACTCATCCTTCAACATCCCTAACCATGCCAAAACTGAAGATCAACCAAACCTACTCCAAGCATACTAGAATAGACACACTACACACTTTATCATTGATACTTAGACTATCAATACACTTCATCTACTCACCTAGACATCACCATGACATCACTAATAACTCTCCAACATTCTATTATTTTTCATTCCATTATTGTGATCAAATTTGAGAATAGTTGCCATAGGGTTTAAATGGATTATGCAATGTATCATGATCTTGGATTCACCAGATAATGAGATAAAATTTGTTGTGATGATTCCTTTATCCTTTATAAACCTATGGATTTATGAAATCCACATAATATTTGGTCATGTATTTATTTTTATAAACAATATGGGCTTTATTTATTTCATATATCTATGTAGTTTGTAAATCCCTTTAATGATTTTATTGAATCATCCTAATGATCATAGACTCAGTGAACAAGATTTGTTTTATTTGTAACACCTATCCCTCTCTAATAACACTCAGACTTCATGAACTCCTTATGATCACTATCTATCCCATGGGGTTCTATCAAGACCAATACTCTATGTTGATGTGGCTTATATCAATATGTAATAAGCTACTACATTGACACATATCTCTCTGATGGATTCACAGACTTCATGAATCATTTTAAAACCATATGGGGATTTATCGAGGTCATGATTCTATTGTTGGGCATTTATTAAGCTATGTAAACCACTTATTAAAAAAATTTAGTCTACATTTGAGTCTACTAACATTAGACTTAATTATGATCAATTGGTACTTATATGATTTATGAGGCCACCATGAATCATACATAAATATATTTTAGGTATGCATAATCTTGAAACTTAAGGTGTGCGAATGAATATGTGTGACGATCATAAAAATGAAATTTATAGTTGTAAGATGAAATGTGACCTGAAATGCGATTTATATAACCTCTGTGATTTATTCAACATTATGATTCATAATTTTGATCACAACCATTGTACTTAGTGAATCTGTAATTTGTTTGAAAACCCTTATTACAAATTACATAAAACTCCTACAATTGATTTCGGTGATGCGAGATTTTCTAGTCACCTTGGGTGTTCCTACGTCATAAGGTCATTTAGAAAAAATTGAAACTTATTAATAAGATAGGCCAAGGTGCCTAATCATAGGACATTTTGAAAACAAATTATAAAATCACATTTATCCATTTTCCTAAAAAATATTTTTTTTGTTAATGACTTTGGCATTGGCTACGAATAGGTTTGATATTACATGCAGATGATAATGTGGATTTATGTATAAGTGTAACATAGTTGTCACTGAAAATTCCAAGAGAATGATATTTTATAGATTTAATAAAGGATACATCTGAGGGTTTATTTCCATTAGGTACAAAACAATAAACGTTACAATTCAAAAGGAGCTTCCAATATAACCTAGGTAAAACCTAAGTAAACCACCTTTTTAATCATAAACTATTATTTTCTTATATTGTGTGTGTGTGTGTGTGTGTGTGTGTGTGTGTGTGTGTGTGTGTGTGTGTGTGTGTGTGTGTGTATATATATATATATATATTCGATCATAGAAATTAATTATAATAAAAAATATTTTAGAATATGATTGGAAATAATGTTTTATTTCTGAATTTTTAAAAACCAGGGGTGGAAGGCCATGAATGCTCTCAATTATGCTTCCTTGTGCATTAAAAACAATAAACTTCTTCTTATGCAGGTGTACCAAAATAAACCCTTACTATCACTTGAGGGGTAATATTTTTCTCCCAATATCTTCCAACAGTTGATTGCTTCTTCAAATATGCTTTTTGGCAATCCAATAATGCTTATAAATCGGGTGCATCTAGTCTTAGTGATATTTAATCAAGACAATCCAATTGATTTATCCACCATGAAATGTAGTTGAGGTGAAGATTTCTAGTAATCTAATGGTGCTTCTTAACTCACCTTATTATTAACAAACTCTATTGAAGACAGTGCCCATACCATAAATAATAACATTTTCAAATTTTTATTTAAGCCAGTCGCTTATGTCAGAATAAAGAGAGCATACAAAACAAGAACTAAAACAAATAGATAAGAACTAAACTAATTGCTACAGTAATTTCTTGAAAGAAAGAGATTCTATTGATCTTCAATTTTCCTTGCTTACAATGTACGCCCAAGCGTCTTTAAATAGATTTGAATCCATAAAATAATTAGAATATAAACTCAGGACTAAATTTAGTCTTCACATGCAAACTAACTCTCTAACAAATTCTCTAACAATTTAACTAACTGTTTGCTAACTAACTGATTGCTTAAAATTACATGCATGAGGAGTGGAGAAATTAACTCCAATTTCACTTTAGTTTCTAACACTCCCCCTTACTTTCTACTACTTACAATTTTAGCATTTACTATGCCTAAATTTTGTCTCAAATAATCAAAGGTTTCTTTTGGTAATGCCTTTGTAAATATATCTACTAATTGATCTTCAGATCTGCAGAAGTCCAAATGGATTTCTCCATTGTTCACTAATTCTCTGATAAAGTGAAATCTTGTATCAATGTGCTTGCTCCTCTTGTAAAACACAT
Organism: Torreya grandis; assembly: GCA_037957365.1. Classification (NCBI taxonomy): domain Eukaryota; kingdom Viridiplantae; phylum Streptophyta; class Pinopsida; order Cupressales; family Taxaceae; genus Torreya; species Torreya grandis. Next base: position 991,537 of record JARHVA010006076.1, on the reverse strand, counting down.
GATTTTTTGATAAAGTGATTGCTGATTTGTTGTCACAGAAGATTGGTGTTGACTCCTTCTGTGCCTGTAATAAATCTTTCAATATTCTTCTCATCCATGTTGCTTGACATGATGCTAATGTGGCTGCAACATACTCTGCTTCAGCTGATGAAAGTGTCACTATAGGTTGCTTTTTGGATGCCCATGTGACCACACCTATTCCTAAAAGAAAGGCATATCCAGAAGTCCTCTTCCTATCATCAACGCTACCTAAAAAATCACTATCTGTAAAACCAATCAAACTAAAATCATTAGTTGTGGAATATAAAATTCCATATTCTGTAGTTCTTGCCACATATCTCAATATCCTTTTACCAACTTGCCAGTGTGAGTCTTTCGGTGACTCCATAAATCTTGAGATTAAACTAACCCCATAACTGATATCCAGTCTAGTAGCTATAAGATACATCAAACTACCAACTAGCCTTTTGAATGTTGTTGAATCAAAATTAGACCCTTGGTCTTCTTTGCTATGTTTAGTCCCTGTAGCAACTGGTGTAGGTGTTGGTTTACAATTCAGCATCCTAAATCTCTTTAACACATCCTTTGCATATTTTATTTGACAGATAAAAATTCTTTTTTCTAATTTTTCAACTTCTATTCCCAAAAAATACTTCATTAATCCCAAATCTGTCATTTCAAATTCTTTCTTCATTACTGATTTAAAAGTGTCTATAGACAAATTTCCAGTAAAAATCAAATCATCAACATATAAACACACAATCAAAATCTGACCTTCTTTGTTGATTTTTGTGTACAAAGTAGGCTCACTATCACTTCTTCTAAATTCATTGTTTATCATATAAGAATCAATCCTACTATACCATGCTCTTGGTGTTTGCTTAATGCCATAAAGAGCCTTCTTCAATCTATAAACTTTTTCTTCATGTCCTTGAACTTCATAACTTGTGGGTCGTTTCACATATACTTCTTCATCTAGAAATCCATTCAAGAATACTATTTTTACATCTATTTGATATACATACCAATTATTTTGAGCTGCTATTGATAATACCATTCTAATAGTATCCAATCTAACAACTAGTGCAAATGTTTCATTATAATCAACTCCATGTTCTTGTGCAAAATATTTTGCTACTAACCTTGCCTTGTGCTTCTCAACTTTTCCATCTGCATCAAATTTAGTCTTATAAACCCATTTGACTCTAATACAATCCTTACGTTCAGGTAAATTAGTTAGATCCAATGTTTGATTTCTTTCAATAGCATTCAACTCTTCATCCATTGCTTTTAGCCAATGTTCCTCATTAACTGCTTCTTCATAATACATAGGGTCATGAGTGAAAAGAGCAAAATTTGAAACCAAATCTAATTTCTCTTTTTCTTGATTATAAATCTCATTCAAATTTCTCATTTTCTTACCTTTCAATCTTGCTCTTAAAGTAGCAAGAGTTAGATCTGATTCATCACTTGTGAATTTGGAGTAGGGTGACATGCATGACTAGATGATTCACCTTGTTCAAACCTCCTAGGTGTTCTCAATGGAGTGCTTGTGCCTGCTTTTGGAGAGCATTTTCCACCTTGCAAATTTTGTTCTTCAAAAACTTCATCTTGTGGAATTGGTGCTCCAACTGTGATGGTGCTACCATCCCATGCTTCTTCTTCCTTGAATTTAAGATCTTTGCTTATAATCACTTGATTTGAAATAGGGTTATACAACTTATAAGCTTTTGAATCTTCACTATAGCCAATAAAAAATGCATTTCTCACCTCTATCATCAAGTTTATTTCTCAATTTAGATGGTATAAGAGAATATGCAACACAACCAAAAATTCTGAAATGATATACACTATATTTCTTACCACTCCATGCTTCTTGTTGAACTCGATCTCTGACACTCTTTGTTGGGCTTCTGTTCAAAATATACACTGCACATGCTAATTCTTCTATCCAATATTCATTTGACAAGTGTTTATCTTTCAACATGCTTCTTGCCATTTCCATGATTGTTCTATTCTTTCTTTCTGCTACACCATTCTGTTGTGGTGTGTACCTTGTAGTCAACTGTCTTTTGATTCCATGATATCTAGAAAAATCTTGAAATTGATTAGACATATATTCACCTCCTCTATCTGATCTGAGTACCTTGATATAATGGCCACTCTAATTTTCAACCATTGCCTTGAATTCTTTAAACTTTCCAAAGGCTTCAAACTTATTTTTGAGAAAGTAGATCCAAGTCTTTCTACTAAAGTCATCAATGAATGTTAGAAAATAAGTACTACCTCCAAATGATGGAGTTTGCATTGGTCCACATAAATCACTATGGACTAACTCCAATATTACCTTAGCTCTATATGAGCCTTCTATTGGAAAGCTCTCTCTATGTTGTTTTGCCAGAATACAACTGTCACATGACTTTTCTGGCTGTTCTATTTGTGGTAAACCCTTCACCATATTTTTCTTCTGTATAAATTTAAACCTCCAAAATGTAAATGTCCATACCTTAAGTGTCATAACCATGATTGGTCTAGCTGTATGGATTTGATGTGTGCTTCCTCTTCTCCTTGGATGAACTGAATATGAAGAGGGAACATCTGATTCTTGGTCATCTCTACTTTTCCTATCAACCTGTCACTTGGTCACTTGTCCAATATTGTGCAAAAATTATCCATAAAGGATATTCTGTAACCTTTTTGTACTAACTGACCAACACTCAAAAGATTATGGTTTGGTCTAGGTACAAAATAAACATCAGGTATAAACCTTCTTTCACCATTCTTTGCCAAAACATTTATGACACCTTTACCCATGACATCTACTGTGATATCATTTCCTAATTTCACTTTTGATTTTATAGAATCATCAAGACAAGAAAAAAATTCTTTATTTCCTATCATATGATTATTGCATCCACTATCTAAAAACCAAATATCACTAGCTTTTTCTTGAGTAACATTACAAGTAAGAAATAAGCTTCCAAGATTAGGACTAGATTCACCTAGATTAGAACTAGATTCACCTGTGTAATTATCATTCTACTTCTACACATATCCTTGTTTATTTTTGCAGTCTTTTGCATAATTACCATATTTCTTATAGTAATAACATTAAACATTAGATTTTTCAAACCTCTGTGAACCTTGCTGGAAGTGATTGTTACCACATCCTCTACTACTATAGTTTTGATTACTGTTTTCACCTTCATCTAAATTGTTCCTTCCATATATACCTCTATCTTTTCCTCTGAAGTTTGACCTAGCTCTTCCTCTTCCTCTGCCAACTGATACCTATGACTTGAAGGCATTCTCAATAGAAGTATTATTCCTATTCATTTTGGATTCATGTGTTAACAAAGAACCCATTAATTCATCTACAGATAATTGTTCTAAATCCCTAGTTTCCTCAATAGCTACTACTATAGCATCAAATTTACTGGGTAAACATCTGAGTACTTTTTCTATGATCTTCTGATCCGTGATAGTTTCTCCATTAAATCTAATTTGATTCACTATATTCAAAACTTGACCTATAAACTGGTCTATTGAATCCGAATCATTCATTTACAAATTTTCAAAAGTTCTCCTAAGAGATTGCAATTTAGCAATTTTTACCTTCGTATTACCTCTATAGGTAGTTTCCAAGATTTTCCATGCCTTTCTGGATCTTGTTGCTGCTGCAACTCTGGAAAATATAGATTCATCCAATGCCTATTGGATGCAAAATAAAGCTTTTGCATCTTTCTTCTTGTTCTCTTTAAGCTCATCTTTTTGTGCTTGATTTAACGCCAGATGGGCTGCCTCATCCCGCGGTTCTACAAAACCACTTTCTACCAAATCTCATACATCTTATGAGCAAAATAAAGTTCTCATCGTAATTGCCTAGAAATCATAATTCTTACCATTGAAAATGGGAATTTGAGGCTGTGAAGTACTGTTATACACTGTCATTTCTCATGCTGGAATGAATTTATGGTCGCTATTTCTGAAACACAATCACCAACATCGGTTAAACTGCCGCAGTCGGTAACTAATACTGCCAACGTCGATTAAACTGTCGATGTCGGTCACTAATACTGCTGACATCAGTTAAACTGTCGGTGGCAGTAACAAATACTGTCGACATCAGTTATACTGCCAATGTTGGTAACTAATACTGCCGACATCGGTTATACTGTCGATGTCAGTCTGGGAGTTGGCTGACGTCGGTGTCTGCGCTTCCTGCTAGCTCTTTCTTCACTCTCTGACTGCGGCTGCTGTGTGCTTCTGTTGACTGTGCACTTTTGCAATCTCCGCTTCTCCTTGTGCTTCTATTGCACAAATCTTTACCAGGCTCTGATACCAATTTGTCAGAATAAAAAGAGCATACAAAACAAGAACTAAAACAAATAAATAAGAACTGAACTAATTGCTACAGCAATTTCTTGAAAGAAAGAGATTCTATTGATCTTCAATTTTTCTTGCTTACAATGTGCGCCAAAGTGTCTTTAAATAGATTTGAATCCATACAATAATTAGAAAATAAACTCAAGACTAATTTTAGTCTTTACATGCAAACTAACTCTCTAACAAATTCTCTAACAGTTTAACTAACTGTTTGCTAACTAACTGATTGCTCAACTGTCAGTTTACTAACTGATTGCTTACAATTACATGCATGAGGAGTGGATAAATTAACTCCAATTTAACTTGAGTTTCTAACAGCTTATTTTTCTCACTTTTATTAATGTCTTTTAACTTTTCAAATTTGAACTCATCTCTGTATCATAGTATTTACTAATAAATAATAAAATCTATAATATGAAAACAAGAATTTGATATTCTCGACCTGTCTTATAGTTTGTTTATTTAATAAATAAAAATAAACAATGCACACGAGAGACAATATTTTTTTATCTAACTTGAGTTTATCTAGAACCGATATATATTACTAAATCTGTTGGTTAGTGGTTCACCTCTCTAACGTCTATATATGATATTCATTATTTTAAATTTAGGATCAAGTTTAAATTCAAACACAAATTAAATTAAAATTTAAGTTCAATGTTTTTGATATTTTCTTACCTCCTCCTGATTCGCTTAACTATGCCAGATCTAATAGAAATTCTATAACAAAAATGTGTATTCTTTAACATTTAATTATTTTTTCCTTTAAGTTATGCAACTATTTTAAGACAATTCTAGCTGGTAATCAACAAGTATGATTTTGTTGGAAGTCGTAATTTTTCTAATTTTATTTTTAGTAATTCTGTTAGTTTGTTTTGTATTATTTTTTGTTCATCTTGGAAATTATTAGTGACGATTAAAATAGAATGTTTGTTTTACTACTCTGTCAAACACCTCTTTATATTGAGGCATAATGTACGCAAGTTGAATCAATAAATAGATGTAGCAGTAGCTATTTTTGGTGTCTTTAGTTTGGTATCTGAGCCGAAGGAGAGAAGATCCAGGCAGATCGTTGAGCTAGTGAAGAAGCGAAGACCATCCAGCAAGGAGAAAGAGCTATTAGCAGATCATGGCAAATCCAGATCACCTGGGAAGCACTGGAAGAAAGAGCAGCCAAAGAAAAGTGAAACAAGATCGTAGCACAGATGAGCAATTTCGTAGCAGTATATAAGACAAAAAGACATTGATCGGAGGAGATCTATAATGATTAGATTATTAGTTTGTCATTATAATGATTGGTTATTGGTGAAGGAAGAAATCAACAATGAAATGAGTCGGTTGAGATTCGTGTAGGTGAGGTGTTCGATGTCCAAAGAATGCCTGTAGATGTCGTGAATGGCTTCATTGTCCAAAAGCACCGCCACGTCTCTGAGCTCGTGCAGGGAGTGCATGGATAGCACGCTGTTGTAGGGATCCACCACCTACGGTGAATGATACACTATGAACCCTAGCCTTGACTTCTTAAGGTAATCAACAGAAAAGCACTGAGGTGGAGGCATGAAAAGAGCAGATAGCTGGAATGCAGCTGAGCCACTGCAGATCATGAAGGAGCCTTGTTGTGGCCATAGCAAGGACAAACCTGTGAAGAGGTCATGGAATGTTGTTGAGATATTGGAGAATAGAGAGCAGTGCTGCTGCTATTAATGCTAGTTGTTCTGGCCCTTGTATCCGACCTATAGCTAGAAGACTAGCATATGTGGTTCGAGAGTCTAGCATCAAGTCATGTTCAACCAAAGATCATGGGTCTAGAAAGCTGCGACTTGATTTAGAGAAGCAAAGTAAATCTACAGCATGGTTGGATCATAGGGTAAGGGTTGGTAGCATCAACCAATGTTTGATGGTCAGAACTATGATGTCTGAGCAAAGAAGATGAGGACGATATTTGTGGTGAATCACTTATCAGAGTGTGTGATCATTGATTTCACAGATGTGACAGATCAAGCAATATACAACACATTGACAAATGCCCAAAAGACACAATTGAAGGAGAATTGAAGGAATGATGCAAAAACAGTGAATCTAATAGAGATGGTAATGGTAGAAGCCATATATCTAAGAATTGCAATAACAAACTATGCAAAAGAAGCATGGGAGATCCTTCAAAATTCCTACCAAGGTACTGATAAGATACGGTTAGTAAGACTCCAAATGTTTAAAAGATAAATGAAAATATTAAAAATGAATGATAATGAGTCTATTTCTAAGTTTCATACTAGAATCTCTAGCTTAACAAATTCGTTAAGAGTTAATAGTGAAAAAATAGATGACCAAAGGATTGTTGAAAAGATCCTTCAGAGTTTGCCTATGAGATATGATCCAATTATCATAGCTATTTAGGAGGCCAAATACCTCTCAAGGATGACAATAGATGAATTGATGTGTTTTTTTTAAACCTATGAGCACCAATTGACAGATCCAGGCCTTCTTCCCTAGAGCAAGACTTTAAAGCTTAGGCCATTTTCAGAGGCAAAAGGAGAGGAAGAATAAATAGAGGCAGAAGCTTTAGAGGTAGAGGAAGAGGATGGAACTACTATGTGAACTCAAGTTCAAACAGTTAATAAGGAGCAAACAACTCCCAACTAAATTTTAAAGATGAAAAAATAGTAGTACTTCAAATCAAAGGTATGATAAAATTAATATTTGGTGCTCTTATTGTCATAAGTATGGTAATTTTTCCATTGAATGTAGAAAGAGATTATAACCAATCAAGATAAAGTGCATGTGTAGCCACTAAGAATGTATGTGAACTTGAACATTTGTCAAACATGTTCATTGTATGCAATGTTGTTAATCAAAGCAGTGTTGAGGTACGGTATTGGACAGTGCATGTAGTAACCACATGAGTGGTAACAAGAACCTGTTTTCCTTCATTCATAAGAATATTCAATTAGATATTAAGATGGAAAATAATGAAATAATTCTTATTGTTGCGGTCTGTCACAATCTGCACCAAGGTGGGAGGAGAGCAATCCAGAATGTCTATTATTCTCCAAATTTGAAACACAATCTATTGAGTATTAGACAGTTGGTTCAAAAGTGATATAGAGTCTTGATGGAGAGTAGAGAGTACAAAATATTCAAAAAAGAAGGAAGAAAGAATATTATAGCTATAGTTTAGATTACAAAGAACTAAATGTTTCCTCTCAAGATGCAAATTGATCCTCTCACGAGTATAGCAGTACTACATCAAGCAACCTTCAATACAAGAATTAAAAACACGTCTAGACTCTGGGATTTCGGGTATGGGAATTTAATTTTTTTTGGATAAGATATTTTATCTATGAAGAATATTGTTAAAAGTCTGCCAAGGATAGTAGAACCTAAAAGAAGATGTGAGTCATATATTCTAGGGAAAAAAACATAGGCATCTTTTTCAATCAGGGATGTCTAGAAGGGAAAAAGCACCTTTAGAATTGGTGCACTTATATTTGTGTGGTCCAATGAAAACTCTCACCCACTCTAACAATACATATTTATTAACCTTCATAGATAATTATAGTAGGAAAATTTGGATTTATTTCCTAAAGAATAAGTCTGAGACTTTTGAGAAGTTCAGGTGGTTTAAGGCATTGGTTAAAAAATAGAGTAGATATTTCATCAAAGCCTTGAGATCAGATAAAGGGGGAGAGTATGTTTCTAAATAATTCTTAAATTTTTTCAAGAATGGAGGAATTTTAAAATTAGTTCACAACTACATACACTTCGCAATAAAATAGAGTGGTAGAATGGAAAAATAGGACTATCCAAAACATGGTCACAAGCATGTTGAAAGCCAAGGGACTTTCAATAGAATATTGGGCTGAAATTGTAGAAATAATAGTTTATTACAAAGGTTGTTTGAAACATGACTCCACAATAAGCATGCACAAAATGAGAGTATAATGTTGAGCATCTAAAAATATTTGGGTGTATGGCATATGCACATGTGCCAAAGTAAAATAAGCATAAATTTGATGATAAAAGAGAAAAGTGTATCTTCATTGGATATTGTGAAGACAGTAAACCAAGGAGATTATTCAACCCTATTACAAAAAAGGTTGTGATTAGCTGGTGTGTCAAATCCATTGAAAATGAATCTTGGGATGGCGCTAATGACATTACATCGGGTATCTTAGAATCAATACTCATAGATGATAGAAATGAAGATGCTCAAATTAAACAAGTTATAAATTAGAAAGGTGAACAATCAATGACATCTCTATCACCTTCATAGCATGTTCCTCAATTAAGCAACTCTAGTAGCATTTCAGATACAATACTTTGTTATCTTATGCCTAGAAAGATAAGGATCTTGAGGGAGATTTACAATGACTCAAGGTATGATGATGAAAATTTGATTGTTATTTTATTTTCTCCATATGAACCTACATGTTTTGAAGAATTAGTGAAAGAATAAAAATGGTGTAAATCCATGAATGAGGAAATAGATGCAATACAAAGAAACAAAACATGAGAGTTAGTTGATTTACCTAAGGGTAAATAAGTGATTAGAGTAAAATGGGTCTACAAGGCCAATAGCACAACAGAAGGCAAAATTGATGGGTACAAAGTAAGATTGGTTCTTAAAGGATACAAACAACAACCTAGTAGATACTATGATGAGACTTATGCTCCTATTTTAAGAATGGAAACTATGTGGGTTGTCTTAGTAATAACTACCCAGCATAAGTGGAAGGTATATCAAATGGATGTGAAATATATCCTCTTAAATGGAGTACTCAAAGAAGAAGTCTATGTTGATCAACCACTTGGATATGAATTACCAAGAAAATAAAATAAAGTTTATAGGCTCAATAAAGCATTCTTTGGGCTTAAGCAAGCATCAAGGGCTTGATATAGTAGAATTGATTCATACTTAACTACCAATGGTTCTAGTAAAAGTAATAGAGATCCCACACTTTACATCAAGGAGATATATGGTAAGATTTTGATTGTTATGTTATATGTAGATAATTTAATCTTTGTAGGAAATGATGATGCTTTTATTATTGAGTTCAAAGAAGCAATGAAAAAAGAATTTGAAATGACAACTTTGGGTTTGTTAATGTATTTTCTTGGTATATAAGTACAACAGATGGATCATAGCATATTAATATTTTAGTCTAAGTATGCTTCACAAATCTTGAAGAGGTTCAAAATGTTGAACAACAACCCTGCTCTAACACCAACCACTATAGGTCTCATGTTGATTAAAGAATATTAAAACAATGAGGTGAATTCAACTTTATATAAGGGCACGATAGATAGCATCATAGATTTGATAAAATCTAGGTCTCATATGGTGTATGCAGTAAGTTTGATTTATAGATTTATGAAAATACATAATGATACACATTGGCAAGTAGGTAAGAGAATTATAAGATATTTTAATAGAACCAAAGAACTATGTCATTCTCTATACTGCGTCAAGTGATTTTGATCTAGTTAGATATACATATATCTATTGGGTAGGTATTGTAGATGCCAGGAAAAACACATCAGGTTATGTGTTTCACATGGGTTCAAGATCTATTTCTTGGGCATCAAAAAATCAAGCCATTGTTTTTCTCTCCACAATAGAAGCTGAATACATTGTAGAAAATGCAGTAGCAGGTTAAGCTATTTGCCTAAGGAGAGTCTTAAAATATTTTATAAAGAAACAAATAGATGTCAAAATCTAATTTTGTGATAACATGTCTTCAATAATATTTACTAAGAATCCATTATTTCATGGATGAAAGAATCACATACAGATTCATTATCACTTCATAAGAGAATTGGTTGATGAAATCAAATTAGCATTCTACAGATTTGAAGATCATTTACTAGACATCTTCATGAAGGCACTAGAGAAAGAGACTTTTGAGCATTTGACACAAAATTTAGGAGCAATGGATTTTGTGATATCTAGTCAAATAAATTAAGGGGGAGTGTTGGAAGTCATAATTTTTTCAAGTCTATTTTTAGCAATTTTTTTAGTTTATTTTGTATGTTTTTTTGTTCATCCTTTAAGTTGTTAGAGATGTCTTAAAATGGAAAGTTTATTTTACTATAGTCTATCAAAGACCTCTTTATATTGAGGCATAATGTAATAAAGTTGAATCAATAAATAGATGTAATAATAGCTATTTTTGGTGTCTTTAGATTTTATCTTTCATTTTGGCAACCATTCTATCCTACTTAACTACTTTATCCTTTCCTCTTCCTATTCTTTCATTTTAAACTTCTTTCCACCAAAATACCGCTAACCCTTCAGATTAGTATGCAAAATATTCACCCTCTATACCTCACTTATGTCATCAAACAATAAATAGTCCTTAATTTTAGTATTCCAATATATAAATTATTCAAGGTTTAGGGTCCAATAAAAAAAGACACATCTACCTTGGTACCGCTGCAAATCCTTGAGATAGCTCTTAGAAGTCTACCTTCACCTATGTCCATATGAATTTCTTCATACTCGTTATCATCTTCACCTTTAAATATATTTTTTTATTACTTAAAATTTTTATTATCATCCATTAGGATGAACCCTATCCTTTTATATTATTCTACTATTTCCAATCTAGTTTGTATGATTTTTTTAAAAAATAGGCCATTCTGTTGAAGGCCATAAATTTGGAACTATAGATTAGTTTGAGCTCTTCCATGTGCCAAAATAGTCATATTGAAAATTTCATTATTGCCCAAAGTTGATCTATCCATTTAGAGTTGTTTTCAATTTAATTTAGAGGTCACACATGATCATCTGAGGGTCTAAAATTACTGTTTAATAATTTTTTTGATAGTTTTTTATTTTTAATCATTGTATATTTTAGGATCAAATGTCAAATTTTGCTGAATTTCATCTTATAAGCTAATTTTATTTTTTATTTTATTACAAGATATTTTTAAAGGTACTCGTGCTTGCATGCCAAACTTACGAAAAATAACAGCTATTAACAAAAGTTTTTTTTATATTTTAGTATTTTTTAATTTTGCATGTCAACTCTAATTCTAATTTGAGACTTATTTAATCATGGTTTAGGTTTTAGTTATTTGAATTCATTAAATATGAATGAATATAAGTTATTGTTTCCAGAAGCTTTACTTATTGATAATTTATTATCTTGATAGTTTTCAAGTTCATTATTGAGTATCAGAGTAAGTTTGAATATTAGAGGAGTAAGACATGGTGAGAGGATGAGAAAGTATTTCATATATTAACTAGACTATACAATAGATAAAGAGGCAAGTGGAATAATTGATCAAGGTTATCACTAATCATAGAAGAAGATAACGTGGTGATGAGGAGGACATAGATCATGATGAAGAAGTTCAACAAGAATAAGAATAGAAAGAGCAGCCACCATCGATGGAAGAGAGGATGGTTCAGGTTTTATAACTAAGAACTAAAGGAATCCAATTTGATGTTATGTATTATGGAGGCAATTTAAAATGATAGGATTTGATAGGTTGCATGAATAGAATGGAGAAGTTCTTTGGGTGGAAAACTATGAGAGAAGATAAGAAGGTAAAGTTTACATGCACGAAATTGAAAGTTCATGTAATGATTTGTTGGGATCACCAACAAAAAGAGAGATAGAGAAAATATAAAGATAAAATTAATTCATATAAAAAATGGAGAAGCTAAGAGAGAAATTTATTCCTATGGATTATACACAAGCCCTATACACAAGATTTTAAAATTTGAGGCAAATAGATCACAATATACAAGAGTATATAGATGAATTTAATAATCTTTCCAAATGAGTTCAGTATGATGAAATAGAAGAGAAAATGTTTGAAAGCCATGTAAATGTTTTAAAATTTACCATTCAAGATGAATTAAGCATACATAAAAAACTTTGCATAGAAAAGGCTTATCAATTAGCTTTAAAGGTAGAAGAAAAACAAAATAGATAAAATTTCAGAAGAACAGATCTTGGTCCAAGAATAGGTAGACCCCATCTAAATTGGGGATGATGTGGCTTTAACACCACTAGAGGTGGGTATAATACTATTAGAGATGAATTATCATGTGGTACAAAAAGGTAAGATGATGATAGGCAAGGGTTTCAGTACCAACAAAGAGGAAGAGGTTTTCATAGAGGATGAGTTTATAATGGTGCTATAGGATGGTTTCTGAATCAGTGTATATCTTATGTTTTTTTATAGATATGGAGAAGAAATGCATAGAGCATTTGAGTATCCACACTATCAAGATCAAGAAATAAGGCAAGAAGATCACCCAAGAGTGAATCTAGTTGAGGCTGAGATAGAAGAGGAAAATACTAAATTTTCACCTATAGTTGTTGGAGAGAACCTCATGATGAGAAAAACAATGATCACTCTAAGGAAGGAATAAGTGAAGAATAATGAAGGTGGTGATGCATGGATGTGATAAAATATTTTTTGAACAATTATACTTTAGGTGGAAAGGGTTTCAAAGTAATTATAGATTCTGATAGTTGTGAAAATATGGTTTCTAAAGAAATGATAGAGAAACTATATTTACAATGTGAAAATCAACCTAATTCTTATCGAATTTCAAGGTTTAAGAAAGAAAATAAATTTAAAATAGATAAAAATTACTTAATCAAGTTTTCTATAGGAAAACCTTCTAATGATGAAATATAGTTTGATGTTATTCTAATGGATGCATGCCATGTGTTATTAGGAAGGACATGGAATTTGATAGAAAAGTAATTCATGATGGAGTAAAGAACATGTACACATTTTGGAAAGGTGGTACAAAGGTAGTTTTGTTACCTCTTACAGAGGAAGAGAAGATATAAATCATGCTCTCTACTAAAGATCCAATATATGAAGGTAATAGGTTATTGTTATGTATTAGTATCAAATAATGAAGATAAAAAAATGGTGACAATACCAATAAAATTAGAAAGAGTGTTGAAATAATATGAAGATGTTATATCTGATGAGTTACTAGATGGTTTACCATTGAAGAGAGATATTTAGCATCACATTGATTTGATTCTAGGATTAGCTCTAGCCAATCAAGTAGATTATAGGATAAGTTCAACAAAATATGTATAATTAAATAAATAGGCTACTTAATTGCTAATAAATAAGGTGATATGGGAGATTATGAGTCCATGTGAAACACCAGTATTGCTAACTCTAAAATAAAAATAAAGGATAGAGAATGTGTGTGGGTAGAAGAACAAGTAATAAGTTATAATCAAGTATAGATTTCTTATACCTCATTTAGATGATTAGATATATCTGCTTGTAGGAGCAAAATAATTTACCAAGATTGATCTAAGGAGTGATTATTATCAAATTCTAATTCATGAAGGAGATGGGCGGAAAACAACATTCAAGACTATGGATGGCTTATATGAGTAGATTTTGATGTCACTAGGATTATCTAATCCATCTAACATATTTATGAGGGTGATGAACATAGTGTTATGACAATATATTGGTAAGTTTATAATTTTTTATTTTCATATTTAGTAAGACTAAAGAACACATACAACATTAGAAAATGGTACTATATTTGTTAAGAAATGAGAAGTCATATGCAAATTTGAAGAAGTGTAGGTTTATGCAGAACAATTTGGTATTTTTAAAATATATAGTTTCAGTAGATGGTTTGAGAATAGATGAAGAAAAGATAAAGGAAGTTGTTGAATGGCTTATTCAAAAAAGCATTATAGAGGTAAGAAGTTTCCATGGTTTAGCAATTTTTTACAAAAATATTATTAAAAAATTGAGTATTATTATGACACCAATAATACATTGCGTGAGAGGGAATAAATTTTCATGGACTAGAGTAGCCACTAAAAGATTTGAATTTTTGAAGAATAAGATTACAAAAAGATCAATTTTAGTATTACCAAATTTTAACAAAGTGTTTGAGGTTGATTTTGATGCTTCATTTGTGGTAATTAGTGTTGTGTTAAGTCAGGAAGGAAAGCTAGTATCATGTTTAGTGAGAAATTGAATGAGGTGAGAACAAGGTCTTATACTTATGATATTAAACTTTATGCAATTATAATATCATTAAAACATTGGAAGCATTACCTAGTTCCTCAAAATTTTATCCTATTTATAGAACATAAGGATTTGAAGTATGTGAATACACAAAAGAAGTTGAATAGTAGGCATGCAAAGTGGGTATCTTTCTTGCAGGGATATAATTTTATATTAAAATATTAATCAAGAAAATATAATTAGTTAGTTGATGCATTGAGTAGGAGAGTAAAATTATTATCTACTATGGTGAGTGAAGTAGTGGGATTTGAAGGTATCAAAAAATTCTATGATACTGATCCAGTTTTTGGCAAGATAGTTGAACAGTTCCTGAATCTATTAACTATTGAGAGAGATACTATTCATAGTGAGTATCTTATATGATAAGGTTATCTCTTCAAAGGTAAATAATTATATATTCCAGTTGGGTCTCTATGAGACAATATAATGAGAAAACTACATAATAGCAATTTTGTAGGACATTTATGTAAGATGAAGATAATAGCTTTGGTAGAAGAATTTTTTTTTTTTCAAACGTTAAAAGAGATGTGACAATGTATGTTTCAGGGTATAGGATATATGAAGTGGTAAGAGGACATGTATAGAATACTAGATTATACATACTATTACTGGTTCCATGAGGAGCATGGATAGATTTGAGTATGGATTTTATATTATGATTACCAAATACACAAAGAAATAATGATTCAATTTTAGTTGTTGTAGATAGATTTATTAAATGATTCATTTCATTTAATGTAAGAAAACCAATGATTCTAACAAAGTTTCACAATTATTTTTTAAGGATATTGTGATATTGCATGGTGTTCCAAAAACTCTTACTTCAAATAGGGACAAAAAATTTCTAATTCATTTTTGGAGGACTTTGTAGAAGAAGATGGGTAATAAGCTATAGTTCAATAGTGCATATCACCCGTAAAGATATGGATAGACAAAATTTGGGAAAGGGGCTTGAAAAAGTTTGTAAGATGCATAGTGAAAGAGAATCTCAGGTAAGGATTTACCACAAGCTATGTTCGCATATACCAGTTCAATGAATAGTTGAATAGAAAAGTCACCATTTCAAATTATTTATGGAAGAAATATTATGGGTATTTTAGATTTGGTACAATTACCTATTGTAGAGTGAGTTAGTTATGATGTAAAATTGTTTGAAAAGCAAATGCAATAGTTACAAGGAGTAAGAAGAAAGTTTCAGGAAAGTTATGAGAAATATAAAGTAGCAGTAGATGTCAAAACAAGATCCAAGGTATTTGAAGAAGGAAATTTGGTAATGGTTTACTTAAATAAATATTTCTTAAAGGCATGTACAACAAGTTGAAGTACAAAAAAATTGGACCATGTAAATTTGTGAAGAAAATTAATGACAATGCTTACGAGGTGAGTTTACCACATAATTTTGATATCTCTCCACTAATTAATGTTTCAAACTTATATTAATTCCATGGAGAATATGGTAAAGGTGATGAATATGAAGAAGTAGATTGGCAGTATCAAGTTCTAAATAAAAAAAGGAAAAAATAGTGCAATTTTTAGATATGAAGATAGTGAGCATAAGGTAAGGGAATTATAATAGGTATTTGGTGTAGTGGGAAGGATTGCAACAAGAGGATAACACTTAAATGATAGAATGGGAGTTGAAAATTTTTGACAAAGAAAAATGGTAATAGTACAATCAGGGCAACTCTAGGAGCTGAGTTATTTTCATCTAGAGGAGAATGATGTAGAAAAAATAGGTGAATCTTTTGGAGGCCATAACTTTTGACCTGTAGCTCCGTTTGAGCTAAACCACTTGCCAAAATGATCATATCAAAATTTTTTGTGCTCTTTAAGCCATACTATTCACTTAGAGTAGTTTTCAATATATTTTAGAGGTCATACATGATCATTTGAGGGTCAAAAATTACCGTTCAATGATTTTTTCAAGAATTTATTATTTTTAAAAATTATATAATTTTAGGATTGGACTTCAAATTCAGTTAAATTTCATCCTATAGATTAATTTTAGTGTTTAGTTTATTTCAGGAGATTTTTAGAGCTACTCATACTTACATGCAAAACATACTAAAAATATGACCTACTAAAAATAAAAGTTTTTTTAGATTTTAATTTTTTGAATTTTGCATGTCAAATATAATTATGAGTTGACGGTTATTTAAGGATGGTTTGGGTTGTAATTATTTTAAGTCATTCAATATGAATCAATAAAATTTATTATTTTCAGAAGCTTTGCTATTGATAATTTATTGTGTTGATAGTTTTTGGATTCATTATTATATGCCCCTCAACACGCCTAAGACTTATTCACTGTTTTGACATATTTGTTTCAACACCAAAAAAAATGGGCACTCTCCTCGGAAGTATATTGAATCTTTGGTTACACAAACTCTATGGCTCTAATCTCACTTATCAAAACTATGTATAGGTAGCCTCAATCCTCACTCCACAACATTCAAAACAATGTTTTGATACCTATAGTCATGCAATTACATAAACCCTTGAAATAAACCATAAGGAGCATTTTGAATAATTTTGACTGATACCCACTAAAGTGGAGTGGAGAAAATTTTCTCCAAAAATAATTTTCTTATGTTACAAAAGAAATAAACTATTTAAAACCATTTGGACATAGTTAATTTTTAATGAATTAGACTTTTTTGAATAATTTGGACTTATACACACTAAAGTGGAGTGGAAAAAATTTTCTCCAAAAATAATATTCTTTTGTTGAAAATTTTCTCCAAATTATTTTTTTATGTTCCAAATAAATTGAACTGTTTCAAACCATTTGGACATAGATCATTTTGAATAAATTGGTCTATTTTGAATAATTTGGACTTATACCCACTAAAGTGGAGTGGAGAAAATTTTTCTTTAAAAAATAGATTTCATATATTCTAAATAAATTGGACTGTTTAAAACCATTTGGGCATAGATACTTTTGAATAAATTGGGACATTTTAAATAAAATGGACTTGTACCTAATAAAGTGGAGTGAAGAGAATTTTCTCCAAAAACTTTTTTTTATATTAAAAAAAAATTGGACTGTTTCAAAGCATTTGGGCATAATTCATTTTGAATATATAGGGCTATTTTGAATAATTTGGACTTATACCCAAAGTGAAGAATATTTTATCCAAAAATAAATTTTGTTTATTCCAAGTAAATTAGAATATTTCAAAGCATTTGAGCATTATTATATCATTTCGATTAAATTGGGTTATTTTAAATAATTTAAATTTATACCCACTAAAGTGGATGGAGAATATTTTCTCCATAAGTATTTTTATATATTCCAAATAAATAGAATTATTTAAAACCGTTTAGGAGAAGATCATTTTAAATAGATTAGACTATTTCAAACTCATGGTACCCTTCTGGGCCTTCATACTAATCATTAATCTTTTCAAGCAGCTTCCATTGCTGGGACATGTGGCACCATTTGCCTAGCTAAATTATGGGTGAATTTTTTTTAAGAAATCTAGTTCATCTACATAATAAAATATATTGAAAATTATTTGTTGTTCATTGAGAAGATATTCATGAGCAAGTTTCGATATATTAATTCAATAATTTTAAAGAAACTCCAACTATAAATAAAATTGCACTTAACCAGATCAAATTAATTCTAAATTAGAATTGATTATTTTATAATTAGTTAAACTATATTTGAAATAATTTATAATTCATTTGTATGAAATTTATGATAATGTTCATTACTAGAATTATAATTTATAATCAATAAATATACCTAAAAGAATCAGGCAAGGTTGCATCTTTCTAAACATTGGTTCATATCTGCTAGCATGGATTGATTGATTTCTCCCAAGAATGTGATGATTGAAGTCATTTTGATTCTCCAATCCTTTTCATCTCTCCAACTTCCATTTCATGTATATCTACTTGATGTAACATAACTCATTTTCATTTTTTTATTTTTAACACAATTTTGAGAATTACAACAATGAACAACATGTTGGCAATTGAAAAATCATATCCAAAGGTCCCTTTAAAAATAACTCCATCAATTTTTTATTTTTATATTTAATGTATTATAATATATTTTCCCCCAAACAAACATGAAATTTTAACTTGTGTAACCCATGGCTTGAACGAGTATCCTCTATCATTGACCAAATGCTAACATGAGAAAGAAAATGCAGTGCCACCATCAAAATTTGTTTGGAATGATCTCAAATGTAGTATGACATATTTTATATTTTATAATATTATGTTTTTCCTATATCACCTATTTTTATATCTTTTGTTTTATGTACATAAAACAATATTAAGTCATCCAACCCCAAAATCAATAATTTTTTAAAAGTCAATTTTAGCTGCTCCTTTAAAATGTCTACAATTGGTTTAAAAAGAAATGAATCACTTATTCACATCATTATATTATAATAAATATAAGATAAAAATATTCTAAAAAAATGTTTTACATTTTACTATATTGGTCATTGATGCGATTTTGATTTGTATTTCTTATTGTAACATAAAAACATAATGCATTTTATTTAATTCATTTTTTTTGCATTTATTTAAATCTTATAAAGATTCATATATAAAACACATATAAAAATAAATACATCCTCAGGAACATTGTAAATATAATACTTATTATACATGGATGTACCATTTATATTGTCAGTTTTGTAACATACATATGCATATAAAAATTTATATTGAATCCTTATCACTTGACCATGACTTTATCATATTTAAAAATAATGTATTTTTAACATAAATCATTTCTCTTGGATGTTGATAGGAATTTAACATTGATCAACCAACATATATATTATTACAATAATGAAAGTATCAGCTATTCTTATGTATATCAATACATATTTATATGTTTATGCAGTGCATCACATGAAACAAAATAGGATTTAATCTTCTAAGACGTAGTTCCATATCACTAAATTCAAATGAATATACACCTTAATAGTTGAAACCCAATCATATTCTTCCAATAAAAGATATTGAATTAAAAATTATTGGTAAATTAAACATGTAAGCAACATTTTAATGGGAAAACACAACCACATTCAAGTCTACACAATAATAGAATGAGACCACACTTCTAAATCCCAAGTTGATGCAAGTCTATATTTTATTGTCTTATACAATCTCCTATCCAAGAAGAAAAATTCAGTTGTAATATGTTGAAATAAATAAATATAAATAATATATTCTAGACTCATATGAAATTGTACAATTATACACTTATTGAAAGGGGTTTTTGCCTTTTTGTAGTTTGTGTGGGTGCACCATTTCATTGAAACTTTGGTTCTTTATTCCCAGAAAGGTATTATATAATGTAGTAACTAAAAATTTTCATCACCAATTTATCTGATATTTATATTTTAAAAATATGTCTTATTGTAGAGTTTTATCTTGTGTTGTTTTCATGGAGGCACCAACCTATAGAGCTATGTCATGGGTGGTTGTGTTGGAGACGCAAATTTATAGAGTTACATTGTGAACTATTTTAATTGAGACATAAATAGATGTATACATATTTTATCAGTATTATGAATTATTGATAAATAAAAAATTATGTAATTGAAAAAATATGCATGATCTTATGTTAGCTTCTACAACTTGTGATGTGTCATGTTCATTGATATTGTTGGGGATCAACCAAAAAAGTTGATTACTATATGAAAGCAACTAAACACGGTATTAAATCAGAAAGATAAGTAACTAGAATCAGAAACAACAAAGAATAAGAGATACAAGAAACCACCCTGAAAACTTGTATTAAACTCTTCCAGAAGGAAATACAATTGAAGAAACCTCTTTTCTTCCACACCTCTCAGATGTACAGATCTCTTTCCAGATCTCTTTCCCTCAAGAGTTCTCTCTCTCAATTACAATCAATTCCAACAACCTGGATTGATACACATATACATGTACTATACAATACTTGTCGAATTCTACAATAAGCTATGAATATCTATCCCTATTATATAACTTTAGGGATTCATGAGTATATAATCAACACTATTAGATGCACCTCCTAATGAAGGGATCAAATCAGTCCTACTTAAAATAGAAATGCAGACTTAATACCAGCAGTTCAACTTTCCATGCAAACAATCTATTCATCCACAGAAATAGTATTCTGGATGCACAGGTGACCGACATCGGTCCCTGCTAGTCTACCTATGACCGACGTCGGCTGATCCACTACCGATGTCAACATCCTTCAGTCGATCCCTGACTGTCGACAGTGACTGTGAACTCCAACAACTTCTGCATTCATTCATTGGTGAAGCTTTTAGCTCCACAACTCAATAATCTCCCACTTAGAGATAAACAGCTACACCAGTACTTGTACAACAACATCTTCTAGCTTCTCCATCTTCAAACTCAATCATGAAGACCAACAAAAGTTGAATGAAGATTCAACTTCTCATTTATTACCATTTTGGTTAACATATCTATAGGGTTCTTATTTGTATGAATCTTTTCCAGCTTCAACTCACCATCCTCCAATACCTATCTAATGAAGTGGTACCTAAGCTGTATATGCTTGGTTCTTGAATGAAAGGCTGAATTCTTAGCCAAATGAATTGCACTCTATCACTGTATAATCTGTAACTCTCTTGCATCATTCCTAGCTCTTCCATGAACTGTGTCATCCATATCATCTCTTTACTAGCCTCTGTGACTGCAATATATTCTGCTTCTATAGTTGAGAAGGCAACAACCTTCTACAACTTTGAAATCCAGTTAACTACCATTCCACCAATAGTGAACACATATCTTGTGGTGCTCCTTCTGCCATCCAAATCACCTGCCATATCTGAATCTACATAACCATGTAGAGAAGTGTTTGACCCACCATAGCACAAATGCCTACTGCTGGTCCCTCTCAGATATTTGAGGATCCACTGAACTACTTTCTAGTGCTCCTTCCCTGGATTACCCATATACTTACTTACAACTCCCACTGCTTGGGCAATATCTGGTCTAGTACATACCATTGCATACATTAAGCTCCCAACTACAGAAGCATATGGAACTTTCCTCATGTACTCTACCTCATCATGTGAATTAAGACACTATTCTTTACTCATCTTGAAGTGTCTAGCCATAGGTGTGCTTATCGGTTTTGCATCCTGCATATTGAATCGTTTCAGCACCTTGTTCACATAATTCTCTTGAGACAAAATCAACCTATGATTTTTCCTATCTCTCTTAATATTCATGCCAAGGAATTTATTTGCTACTCCCAAATCCTTCATGGAAAATATGTGAGCTAATTTCACCTTAAGTTCAGAGATATCTTGCATGTGTGATCCTACAACTAACATATCATCTACATACAACAACAGAATAATATATCTACCACTATCCAATCTCTTAAAATATACACAATGGTCAGATTGACATCTACTATAGCCATGCTCAGTCATAAACCTATCAAACCTCAAATACCATTGTCTAGGAGCTTGCATGAGACCATACAAACTTTTCTTCAATCTGCACACTAGCTTCTCCTTACCTTTGACCTTAAATCCTTTCAGCTGATCCATATATATTTCTTCATCCAAATCTCCATGAAGAAACATTGTCTTAACATCAAGCTGCTCAAGATGCAAATCCTCAATAGCAACTGAAGACAATACATTCCTTATAGAAGTCATTTTAACTACAGGAGAAAAAATCTCACCAAAATCAATACCTGGTTTTTGTGCAAATCCTTTCACTACCAACCTGGCCTTATATCTCATCTGTCCATTATCACCTTCCTTTAATCTATAGATCCATCTATTCTTTAGTGTCTTATTTCCCTCTGGCAACTCAACCAAATCCCATGTTTGGTTCTCTTTCAAGGAATCAATTTCCTCATTCATGCCTAGCTCCCACTGATTCTTGGATTCCACCTATATTGCTTCATCAAAACTCTCTGGTTCTCCACCATCAGTAAGCAATAAATAGTATAATGAAGGGGAATATCAAATTAGAGGTTTACTTACCCTTTCTAACCTCCTGATGGGTGTCTGAGACTCATTCACAACATGTTGTCCACCCAAATTCTCTGACAGTGACCGACCTCAGTCACCTCTAGGCCTGTAACTGACCGACATCGGTCACTCCTGACTGACGTCAGTTCCTGCCTGACTAATGTCAGTCACTATCTGACTAACATCGATT
Organism: Torreya grandis; assembly: GCA_037957365.1. Classification (NCBI taxonomy): domain Eukaryota; kingdom Viridiplantae; phylum Streptophyta; class Pinopsida; order Cupressales; family Taxaceae; genus Torreya; species Torreya grandis. The sequence goes on along the minus strand of JARHVA010006076.1, from coordinate 968,938 downwards.
CTTGTATTGCTGATGTTGGTTCCTACATGAATGACGTTAGTCTCTGTGTTTTCCTGTCTGTGATTATTCTTTCCCGTGAGCTCATTCTGGACCGTCACCTTGCCCAATTCTCCATTGCTCTGCTCAGATTGATTCAACTTCTTGAGATGATCACTATACATCAATTTTTCATTGAAAACAACATCACGGCTCCTAATTATCTTGTTAGTTCCTACATTCCAAAACCTGAATCCAAAATCTCCAAAGCCATAACTAATAAATGTGCACCTCATAGACTTAGCATCTAGCTTCTTTCTATTTTCCTTATCAACGTGCACAAAAGCTTCACAACCAAAAACTTTGAGAAATGAGAGATCTACCTTTTTACTTGTCCATGCCTCTTCTGAAATTCCACCATCCAGAGCTGTAGAGGGTCCTTTGTTAATCAGGTAAACTGCAATATCTACAGCGTTTTCCAAAAAATCTAAGGGCAAACTAGCATGAAATCTCATACACCATGCACGCTCCATTATTGTTCTATTCATCTTTTTAGCAACTCCATTTTGCTAAGGTGTCCTTGGAACTATCCTTTGCCTGTGTATTCCATTCATATAACAATACCAGTTGAACTTGTCACTTGAGAACTCACCACCATTATCAAATCTAAGGCACTTCAATCTCCTACTTGTTTCATTCTCAACCATAGCTTTTCAAATCTTAAAAGTTTCAAAAAAATTAGATTTCTTCTTTATACAATAGACCCATACCTTTCTTATATCATCATTAATGAAGGAGACATAGTACTATGATCTTCCAATAGAAGAAACCTGAGTTGGTCCCCACACGTCTGTGTCAACAAGCTCCAACTTGTGCTTCTTCTTTGTTGACCCAGTCTTGAGAAAACTCACTCTCTTCTATTTTCTAAAAATACAGTGCTCACAAAAATCCAAATCTATGCTTTTCAAATCTGAAAGCTTACCTTTTGACTTAAAAATAGTCATTCCCTTCTCACTCAAGTGGCCAAGCCTCTGATGCCACAACTTTGCATCTACATCTGAAGTAGATAATACAGAAGGAAAAATATCAGTAATACAATTACATAAATAGAGAGTACCTACTCTCTTACCTCTGGCCAATACAAGTGCACCCTTGGAAACCTTCCAAGATTTAGTTGTGAGAGTTATCGTACAACCCTCATCCCCTAACTTTCCTGCAAAAATCAGATTCCTCTTCAGGATGGGAACATGCATGACATCTCTCAACACCCATGTGTTTCTATTCTGCATTTTCAGCTACACTTTTCCTTTGCCAAACATTTTACAAGGCTCATCATCCCCTAAATAAACTATTCCAAAATCTCCATGGACATAGTCACTAAAATATTCTCTATTTGGGGTTACATGGAAAAAGGCACTAGAATCTAAAACCCAAGATTTTATATTATTATGCAAAGAGAATATAAGAGCATCTTGTGCAACAATACCTAAAACTTTTGCTTCTTCTTTACGATCATGCTGATTGTCCTCTTTAGGTTTTGACCAACAATCTTTGCTTATATGCCCTATCTTTCCACAATTCCAGTAGGCTATCCTCCTGCCATTTTTGGATTTATATCTACCTCTCATCTTTGACTTAGACCTTGATCTCCTATGGTTGCCCTTCTCTTTTTGCCTTCCCCTGCTCTCAAAACTTAAAGCGTTCCCTGATGTTTCCTCTGTGCTTTTTCTATGAATTTCTTCATTCAAGATTACACTAACAACATCATCTACTTTTAAAATATTTGAAGCAGATGTAGTATTACTAACTGCTATTATCAAGCTATGCCAGCTTCCAGGTAAAGAGTATAAGTTTAATAGAGCTTTAATTTCATCATCAAAAACTATTTTGACTGAATTTAATTGATTTACAATTCCATTGAAATCATTTAGATGATTAGATATAGATCCACCTTCCTGCATATACAAATTAAATAACTGCTTCATAAGATATACCTTATTTGAAGCTGAGGGTTTTTCATATAAATTTGCTAAAGTAGTCATAAACTCTACTGTTGACTTTCCCTGTGATAAATTAGATATCACAGTAGATGCTAGACTTAATCTTATAGATCCAAGAGCCTTTCTATCAAGAACTTCCCATTCTTCATCTTCCATGTCTGTGGGCTTCTTTGAAACTCCACCAAATGGTAAGTATAGATCTTTTTGATATATATAATATTCTATCTGCATTCTCCATAATTGGTAATTCTTGCCATTAAACTTCTCCATTCTCAGTTTACTTTCTTTTGCCATTGCTTCTCCCACTCAAATAGAAACCCTATGAGTAACTTGTAATCAACACACACTAACCAAATTTGAAACACCTATTAGTCAACCTGAGCTCTGATACCACTTGTTGGGGATCAACCAACAAAGTTGATTACTATATGAAAGCAACTAAACATGTAATTAAACCAGAAAGATAAGTAACTAGAATCAAAAACAACAAAGAATAAGACATACAAGAAACCACCCTCAAAACTTGTATTAAACTCTTCCAGAAGGAAATACAATTGAAGAAACCTCTTTTCTTCCACACCTCTCAGATGTACAAATCTCTTTCAAGATATCTTTCCCTCAAGAGTTCTCTCTCTCAATTACAATCAATTCCAACAACCTGGATTGATACACATATACATGTACTGTATAATACTTGTCCAATTCTACAATAAGCTATGAAGATCTATCCATATTATATAACTTTAGGGATTCATGAGCATACAATCGCAACCATTAGATGCACCTCCTAATCAAGGGCTCAAATCAGTCCTACTTAAAATAAAAACATGGACTTAATACAAACAGTTCAACTTTCCTTGCAAATAATCTGTTCATCCACAGAAATAGTATTCTGGATGCACAGGTGACCAACATCGGTCCCTGCCAGTTTGCCTGTGACCGATGTCAGCTGATCCTCTATCGACGTCGACATCCTTCAGTCGATCCCTAACCATCAATGGTGACTATGAACTCCATCAACTTCTACATTCGCTCATTGGTGAAGCTTTTAGCTCCACAACTCAACATATATGATCTTTCATTATTATTGTTTCTTCAATTGCATGCAATCCTATTAGTGCTACAAATTGAAATATTTTTAAGTTGTTAGGTTTGAAAAATGAAGCAAACACATTGAAATATTATTAAGATGTTATATTTGGAAAATGAAGCATGATTATAAAATAACATTAAAAATGTATGCACCTAGTGCTACTGATCGAAGTAGTTGTTATTGTATTGGTTTCTCTAAATTTGTCAAATAATTTTAGAATTAAACATTAAAATATATTTGTTCTTCAATTTCTATAATGCAAGATAAATGTTTTTCTAATTTTGTATAAGCACGTACCAATCCAACTCTTGTATATGCCCCTAACACATCACATGCATCCAAATCATTGAATGTAGAAATAAGTTTCTCCCAAAATATGTTATCTAGTTCATTTTTTATTAGCCTTAATATTTTATGCAAACTAATCATTTCAAATTTTGGAACATATTTTTAGATGTCAAAGCCTTCTTTTATTCTACTTTATTATGAATGGAGGCTAAAAACTTGCAATAAAAAATGAGTGGGATCCTAACAAAAATTTATACATGTAATATGTGTCCAATCAAATCCATAACTATCTAGAACCCATAGTATAACACCCATTTCTTGCATGGAATGAAAATCACCAACATGTAGATTTTTGAGAGAGGTTTGAATGGTAGAATAATGTTCTAGTTTGTGGATGATAAATACATTGAAGGCCCTGACAATAACTTTTTCAATCAATGCGTAGAACTAAGTGAAAATGTTCTTACTTTAAAACTTCAATGAGATTAAAAATATCAATAATAATCAAATAAGAGCTCATACCAAGAATGAAAATTTCTTGTTCTGAACATTTCACTAAAATCTTCTAAAGTGGATGGCCAAAGACATGGGAACCTGTAATGGTAGCTAAATCTTTCTGTATCTATCTTAGGAAGCTGACATCCATCCTTATGTAGATAATTTTTCAATATGCTTAAATAATCTTGAGATAATTATTTCCAACCATTTTTATTTTTTAAAATACCTTCATTCAAGACACAAAAATCATCAAAAGTTTTCCCAAAAAAAATTATAATGCTCCATTACGTTTGTAAGTCTGATTGTTTGGTCTGGTGGTAGTGTCATATCATGGTTGTTGAAATAATCTACAATTTTTTGTAATATGTTACTTTATAGATTCAAATTTTTCAACCAATTATCCATGTTGTTCTACCTAAGGGTTTTTAAGAAGGAAATATACCCTTTTTTTTAGTAAATATGCTAGTTCTATTTTTTTGTCTGAAAGCCATTGAATATTTCTAAGTATTGTTGTACTAATTAGATTTAAATCTTGTTTATCTAAACTAAGTAAAATACCACTTACAAATAAATCAAATTCCTTATCAAAATAAGTCCAAATGGGCTATTCCATGAAAATAAGGTATTTTCTCTCTTGTAGTTGTTGTGCTAAATAATTTATTTATGTGAACAAGTGTCCATCTTGTTCATGTATTTCATCCTTTTTTTTCTTCCATGTTTCAAGATTATTCCAACCTCTCAGTTTGGTAAGGTCACATGCAAATCAAAATCCTTATATAAATAAAACCTTATAAATTATTTCATTGGATTCATTATATTGGTTACATATTTTATGCACAATATAAAATAGAGTATAATTTTTCAAAATATCGCCCTTCTAACAGAACATTTATTTATCATTGATTATGAATTGTATTACTCCTCTGAAAGAATTCTCTATTGTGTTATAATTAGGTGTTGGTCATCTACAATTTTGAATCTTAGGTTTTTTTTCTCCATCATATCTTCTAGGACATCCTTTGATTCAATAATACATTTAGGGTTGCTTGGATCAAAATAAAATAACAAAGCATTCTTCATCAGAACCTCATTATGTTTTAAAAATGAATGAATTATATCATTCACCACTCTTTTATTCAGTTTTCTTATTTTTATATTAGCATCCCCTAATTCACAAAGCCCTACAAGAATGTTCAAGGCATAATTGGTAGAGGCAATATATCATATAGAGAATTTACTATGTGTCTCATCAGAAGTTTGTGTCAACAAAAGTGTTCCAACCTTTTGTTTGATCTTATTTTTCTCCACTGGTGTGAGAACTTGTATGGCCTCTTTAAAATATGCATATAAATATGTTTCCTTTGCTTGTCTTATCATCTTCAATGTTTTTCTATCATGATTGTAGGGTATTTTAAATACATGTCTGCATTGTGGAAAATAGATGAAGTTATTAACCCTTGTTAATATTTTTTATAAACATATGTTGTATTCTAATGACCAAATCATATTTGTCTATCAAACCTAAAATTTGAAGTTTTTCATAGCTATTCAAATGAAACCCAAATGTTTCATAGGAATGAGAAAAATTAATATTTATCAACTCTATTTTACTGGGTGTAAATTTATGAAAATTCATTGTATCTCAATGGAGAATTCCCTCTTCTCCATTCCATAATTCTAGTTAGAATCTAAGGGCATCTTAAAGTTCATCCTTATCATAGGCAAAGATTATTCCAATTGGAGAAGATTATTTTTCCAATGTAGTGATAAATAAGTATATATTTGCATGTATATTTAACAGACTAAACAATTCAAATTTTCAATCAACAAGAGGAATTTTTTTGCCACCATAAAATAGAAGATGTTGATGTGGATTCAATTTGAGTATTGGTATTTTAAATGATACTCTATCCAAATTATCTTAGAGTGAGGTCTTCTTCTACATTTTATCCAAATTCTCTTTGAGTGAGGCCATCTTTTGCTCTTTAAGTGTGGGAATTCCTTTTTCACCCAAAGACATACTACAAATCAATTAAAATAATTTAAATATTGATTTTTTGTAAAATGCAAGTTACATATTGCATCGGTTCATGATTTGTTTTGGTGTTTGAGGAGTGATTGAATGTATATCAATAAATGTTAATTCTAAACTACAATACAAAATACATAGTAAATATTCATAATGAATACATTAAATCACACTTAAACTAATAAGGTATGACCAAACTAAAACTAAATTATGTGCACCAACCAATATAATCTGATGGTCAAAATAATCCACAAACATTTGTTTCAAAAGAGAAATATGAGGGGAAGTATGTTTTTAATATGTGTCAAAGAACCCATCAATAGGTACCTCTAAGGTATCTCCTAGGAGATACCTTTCAATCATGCACAAGAGTAAATATTTATTTCAAAACATCTCATAGGAGATATCATCAATTCACCCATGATGGTATTACAAGGGTACTTTAAGTCACTTAAAGAAATCTCCTAGTGGACACCTGGAAAGCACTTTCCTTTACCTTGAATGTATCTCCTAGTAGAACTTTCCTTCACCTTGAAAGTAATATGGGTTTATAAATTGATAACTTGAAGGGCCTTATAATACTTAGGATATCCCACATTTTATGTCCTCATGTGCATATGCTCTTTTCATCTGAATCCAGTTTAACAATTTTCCCTATTATATTAATAGTTTTAGATCTAAAAAATTACCTTATTGTACCTCTTAAATTTCCATTTACCTTGATGGTCATTTTATTATGTTTAATTTATTTTTTAAGAGATACCTTCAAGTTACCAATGAAGGTATTACAAGTACCTCAAAGGAATCTCCTATTGGATACCTCAAGATTAAACTTACCAAGTGTTATTGAGGTTTGTAATATCTTCAAGGTATCTCCTAGGAGACACCTTCAAGTTACCCATGAAAGAATCTCCTAGTGGATATTGTTGATGCCTAAAACTCTTGATCTTGGTGAACAATTTCCTATAGAAAGCTTTACATATGTGAGACATAATTATGATTTATTAAGCAACCTCTAGGATTCCCATGATATTTAGAAGAAGCACTATGGTGACATGTTTCTCCCTCCAAACTACCTCTATACTTATTTTTATAAATGAGGCCTTTTTTCCTTGGCCAATGGCATACCTTTACTTTTCAAAAAACTCCCTTCTTTCTTGAGGACTACCATGATGACATGTGTCATCAGCAGAAGGGACCGAGACTAAGATAAATAATGAAGAAGGGGAACCCAAGAAGTGGAATTTTTATTTACATGAAAGGCACCACTGTGTTATATTTTGAAGGCCCCTATAATACCTTCAATTTATCTCCTAGGAGATACCTTTAAAACATGTACAAGAGTGGATTTCCCCTTCAAGGTATTTCCTAAGAGATACATTTCAAACAAGGATAAACATGGAGTTCTCTTTTAAGGAACAAGTGCAATTTTTATTTACATAGAAGGCACTACTAGATGACATTTTGAAGGCCCTTGTAATACTTTCAAGGTCAAACATGCACAAGAGTGGATTTCCATTTGAATTTATCTCCTATTAGATACCTTTCAAATAGGCACAGGAGTGTATTTATCTGTTAAGGAACAAGTGGAATTTTTCTTTACACATAAAGCACTACTTGTAGTTGTATAAACAAGTGGTGAATGAGTGAAATCTCATTTTTTGGCACTATTGGGTGATATTTTTAAGGCCTTTAAAATACCTTCAAGGTATCTTTTAGGAGATACCATTCAAATATGCAAAAGAGTGGATTTCTGCTTCAAGGTATCTCCTAAGAGATACCTTTAAAATAGGCATAAGAGTGGATTTTTACTTCAAGGAACAAGTGAAATTTTCCTTCACATAGAAGGCACTACTGGGTGATATTTTTAAGGACCCTATAATACCTTCAATGTATCTCCTAGGAGATACCTTTCAAACATGCACAAGAGTAGATTTCCTCTTCAAGGTATCTCTTAGGAGATACATTTAAAATAAGGATAAGAGTGGATTTATCCTTCAAGGAACAAGTGAAGTTTTTATTTACACAAAAGTTAGAAGGTTTATAGGTGTGGGATCAAATTATAGTCTATAAAGTAACCTCCAAGATATTATAATCTGACTCTCCTTTTAACTTTTAAGAAAGGAAAATAAATAGCATGTAAAGTAAAGTTAACATGAGGTGATGCATTAAGGGATTTGAAGCATTAATATATAAATTCATAAAATATATTAGATCCTTAAGAATTATATCCAATAAATGAGAATAGATCATGAGCTATAGTCTATTATGCAAGAAAATACCCAAAATATAGAAGCCTAAGAAGAGAAATAGAAGACATAGATAATTATCTATTCCAGATAACACAAAACATCAAATCCTCTTCATTGTATATGGAGAATAAAATATGTAAGACCATGAAAGGCACATACAAAGCATTTATTGTAAAATACAGAATACCAAATATGATAGATAGCAAAAAATAATAACCATCCCCCTGTAAAAGGGAAGAGCCTAGAATATATAGCTAAGGTGGCACCCCATTGAAAAGACACTTGGAGATTCTAACATTCATGCCCATGATGGTGTTGTGGCAACTGAAATAGGGTCTTGAGTTTATGAGTGCAATTATCCTTTAGTTATAAGATATGGTGAAGTGTATTATTCTATTATGGCCACTATGCTTAGGAGAAGTGAGTTGGTAACACTTGTATAATTATAAATAAATCCCACCTATTTTTTTTTAATGGCCTTAGTCCCCTTTGGAATCATTATATTACACTGTAAGTTAGGCTTAAATTGTTTCAAAACTTTTTCTTGAAAGGAGGGACCCACACTCTCTTCCAATGCTACTCCTTTAAGATCTAACAAACTGACATCACTCTTAATCAAGCACAAAGATGACACACATAAATTTGGTACTTATTTAGAGGGGTTGGGGACTTCTTCAATGAGATTGAGCATATAGGAACCACATGTTGGAATTGAACAAAGGTTGATAATTAGGTAAAAATTTGAAAAGGGCACCCAAAGAAGGAATCGAAAGTTGAACTATCAAAAGGTGTCAAATAACTTCTAATTTCCAAGTGAACCTAAAGCCAAAGATGAGCTACTCCAAAAATGACAAACATGGATTTCTGATCTACAATTTATGGTGACTCACAAGGGAATCTACCTATGAATGGGAGAACCCAAAACTATGGTACTCAGACTAGTCGAAGAAAAATTGTAAAAATTAGAGGAGGTACAGATACCTATAATTTTTTAAGGGCCACCTACAAAGGCACCCATTATTAATCCTTCGATTGGGTCTCCATTTTTAGAGATTCAAAGGATCTATCTGGATCTATTATCTCCTTCAATGAGATGTTTACCAAGCCTTCGAATACCACAAACATCAAGAACTATAGCTAGGTGAGTGGGTGCAAAAAATTTTCCACCTCAGAGACATCAAGTACTTGACCAAGAGCCGTGAAGATGGTCTGGTCATTCTATTTTTGCTCATGTAGTGCATTGATCTATTTCATAAAGAGGATGCTTTTATCTACCAATAAAGGGGAGGGGAGTCCTATTTGTACTAATTGGTCAATGTATCCAAACCTATCTCATATTGCATGCTCTAAGGAATTAAATAATTCCGTGTACTTTTTATCTAACTTGTTACATATAAGAAACTCATTGACCTTGGCTATCACCTATCTCTAGTCAGTTAACCTTACTGCTTGTATCATCTCATGACAAGTATTTTAGAGCTTATAGATGAGGCTCTTTGACTCTCAAACCTTGGTGGAGATGAAGTCGATCACTTGATCAATAAATGTGCTCACCTAAGAGGCTAACTTCTATGCATCTACAATGATGTTCAATGCTATCTTCAGGTTTACCATCATGACCTTGATCCTTTCCCAATAGGATTTATATAGTTTTTACATCATATATAGTATTTTTAAGGCCTATGGATGGGTAGTAAGGTCATTCATCTTCTTCTCAATTTCTTAGTCCTTAACCAAGGATTATAGTTGTGCATTTTCCTATAATTGTTGATATGATTGAGAAAAATTGAAGATCTCTTTGTGGAATCAATAAATTCAATCTTCTTCTCTTTTATCTCATTTTTGGTGGCCACTCATAGGTTAACTTTCACTTGGAATCTCTCATTATGAATGCAGATTTGTAGGTTATATCTTGCTTTATTGATATCTATATCTTTGGATTTAGCCTCAATACTGAGGCATTCAACTATATATTTCAATATTATAAGCTTCATCTTCGTATTTTATAACTATTGGGTCACCTTGAGGTAGTCTATGGTAATGTAATTTGGTGTCTCTTCCTTTATCTCAAATCTATCACTGGGCCTAGCCTAGCTAATGTTGAAGCTGACAGATTAAATAACATAGTCCTTTGGCTACATCTATCCTTAGGGATTGACTACTTGGGGGGTCAGATGATCCCCCACAATGGATTTTTGTGTAGGGTCATAAAGTGACCTTATGTTATTTTCATCATTGGCTTGGCTTGTTTCCCTCTCTTTCTTTCCATTCAGGCCTCTCAAGCCACTATTCTTTCATCTGCGTACTACTAGTATATATCTAACCATTGAATGCTCTCCCCCACAAAGGGGATTCCCTATGGTAAAATGAATGGAATAGTTACATGATGATGTAAAGTAGTGGGTGTCATACCTCTAGATTAAGTTGGATGTAGGGTGAGGGTGGAAGTGGAGAATGATGAGACCTTACAAATTGGGGGGAACAACTAGTGTGCCACAATAGAGGATGATGTCCAATTTAAATGTGGTGGGGTGAGGAAATAAATGTAAGAGGAGATCAGGACCATAGAAAATAGAGATGTGATATTATTATAGGATTGGGTGGAAGAAGATGAGAGATGGATGAAGGTGGTGCTTGCCTAATCAATATAGACTATCACAACCTAAGGCAAGATGGTAGATGGAACTATGGAAGTGATGAGAGAGGTTGAGGTAGAAAGGTGGGGACCTAAGGAGTGTATTTTATTATATGAAGGCTCAAGTGGAGGACAAAATTTAAGTGATTCAAGCTACTTATATTGGGATGAACCAGTGGATAGGTGCTCGGAGGGAGACTATTGTTATTGTGGAGCTATGGAGTGTGATTACAAGGGAGATAGCCATGAGGAAGTCTTTTTAACCTCCATAACCTTAGTCTCTTTCTACAGTGGTGTGACTCCTACAAAAAACATAGGAGTATCTTTCTCCTCTTCTCCTTCTCCTTCTCATTCTCTTCTCCTTCTTCTTCTTCTTTACCAAGTGGATAAACTACTTCAACAAGTAAGAGCAAGGGAGTTGAAAAAGAATGCTACCATAGAAGATGAAAAAAATCAAAATCCATAAGAGATGACGAGGATACATAATTATGAGCATGATGCTATAAAACTCTTAAAACCATATCATGACTCATTAGATAAGTTTAGAAATGAATTCTCCCATGATGAATAATTGGACATCATACTGAGTCTAAATCCAAAAAGATAGGATCTTATCAATTACATAAAGAGATCAAGGGAAGAAGAAGACTTGAAAAAAAATAAGGAAGAACATCTTATTTGCATCCCAAGGTGTGTTTATGAGCATGTTTTTTATAATGATGCACCATTTGATACTTCCTCTATGGATGAGGAAAATGATGATAGTACTATTACCACAAATCCTTCAGAGACTTTTCGAGGTAAATATTTATATTTCTTCTTTGATTGTAATAAGGGTTTTGATACAAGTAATGATTTGTTACATATGATACCTTTGAAAATTTTATGTCATGGTGGGAAGAATTATAAAAAAAATTGAGAAGAGAAAGGGAACAAAGTGGAAGGAAGATCCTTTCTCTCAACACCAAGATGCCTCATATTCAATGGTGTGGGATCCTAGTGGTATGGCAAAATCCAATAGGTATAATCAAGGTAAATATCCTTTGGTAATAAAAGATGTTTTGTTGGATTATAATGGTTAAATTTCATGGGTCAACAAAACATTTTAGACAAAGAAGAAGGATATTTGATTGATAGAGGTAAAATATTCAAGAAGGAGGAATGTGCACTAACCTCCAAACTTTCAATTGGTGAGTTAATGTTTGGTTTTTCATAATAACATGTTTGATGAGCTCAATTTTGACAACATAAGGTATGAGTATAATGTTCCTATTTGATATATATTATTCCCTCTTATGCCAATAAACAAATTCCTTCATCATGAAAAGGACGCATCAAAGGTTGGTAGAGTGAGGGGAACAAATTTTAGAATATGGCATAGGAACCTTTTATCTTACATTGTACATGGGATAAAGGAAAATATATGGATTTTGTTATGTTCTCTAACAACATGTTGAGGTGTCAAATATCAAGGTTTATAGAGCACTTATGGGAGCTAAATATCACCATTGAAGACAAAAACATGCATGAGGGACAAATAGAGATTGTCCATATAAGAAGTTTGAGGCTAGATTTGGGTAAGAAAATTAAGTACATTCCTTATTCAAAGATTTGTTGACTAATCTTGTTATGGTGTTTTGGGTTTCAAGTTACAAACAAGATTAAAGAATCATGAATAAGGAGACTCTAAAAATCAATAGCCTCATGAAGACAAGACAATTACTCATAATTATGGGTAATCAAGAGATATACAAAGGCTTTCATGCCATGAGCCTAGAAGGAGTCAAAAAAATAGGGAGCTTGCATGGTATGCATTGTGTGGGAAAATTAAATTTTGATTTGGAATCCAAGAAAGGAAAAAAAATTGAAAATTTTTGGAGGAGTGGTCATCCCAAGAAAGAGAATTTAAGAGCTCATTATTTCATTTATGCAGATGAAATGTTGAATCCTAAAGAGAATTGGTTGCTTAAGAAGACAAATCAGATTTCTACCACTTTATGCAAATATTGTTATATCATGCACCTTTGTATGAATATAGACAATGATTGGGAGATCTAAAAGAACATGGAAATATATGGGTTTCTGATTAGAGTGATTAACTACTCTACACACTAACGATTGGAAAAGATTAGATTGTTTGACCTCATCAAGGAAGAATTTTTTTTCTCCCATTCATGGCAGAACCATCACAAGTCACTATGGTAAGATCGAGGTAGTAATTTCATGTCATGTTATTATTATTTCAGATTTCTCACTTCCTCTTTTTATAGAATATGATTCTCTAGGAAATAACTTGGAATGGTTTTGGTTTAGAAGAGACAATTGAAAGGATCAGACAAAGAAGGTTAGGCCATCATCCAATCCAATATGCATAAATGTTTGGTAAGAACTCACACAGGTTCATATCAATACATGGGAATGATATAAAAAATATATTTCAATTTTTTTATCACACTAAGGATAGTAAAAAAGTGTAGTTAGACCCTTGGGTTCAAGATTGTCAATGCATAATGATTTTGTTTCTAGATAATATGTTGAAATATTTGCAAGGGAAATTTTTTGATTTCAACATCATTGTTGCTATTGATTTCATTATACCATTTAAGTAACATATGGTAAATGATAAAGGAATTCTAAGTTTGTAAAACATAAATCTTTTATTCCAAATCTGCCCACATTTTATAATATGAGACCCAGGTATTGACATGGATGATGCATTGGTACTCAATATTTTGGTGCGTTGCTTCACATGTTTTGGTATGGTAATATTTATATTAGAGTGGATCAGTGGGGGTATTGGTAATTTGTACACATTTTAAAACATGTAAATTCATAGTAAAAAGCACATCTAAGTCTAAGATTGAATTGGGATCCAGGAATTGATTGGTATGTCAGGACTAATGTTGATTTGGTTCATTCAATTCCTTGAGGATAAGCAATCACAGGAAGGGAGGACTGTAATGTCCCCATTTCTGTAATGGTCACATTTGATTAGGGTATTTAGCTTTTTCACTATTCCCATGGGCTAAATCGCATTCTAGGGGAATGATTGGATGAAACAAGGATTAAAAAAAACAACTTAAGTGGTTATATTCTTAAATTGACTTTATAAAGTATTCTAATTTTAAATTATTTTATAAAAGTTACTTAAGTTGGCCAAAAACATTTTATATCATATAGTGACATTGCGCACATAAAAAGCCTTCATCTAATAAAGTTTAAATAGGACTCATTTAGAGCACTCCACTTGTGGGATTTAAAAGGAACATTTGGAGATCAATTTTGGGAGGATTGAATTATGTTATTTTGATATTTCTTCTTGGTTTCAACTTGTTTTAGCTTGAATTCAAAGATTAAAACCCTTGTAATTCCTACTGGGTTGGACAAAAACCTAGCTCACTTAGAGGAGGCTTCAGGATCAAGGTCTATTTATACTTCATTATATGAATTTGATATTTTGGAGGAGATGGAAATTGACTCTATTTATAGGTTATATTTTCTAGGGTTTTGAGTTTGCAAATTGATAGATTTGTCACTAAATATCAATTTTCTAGGGTACGATTTACTCCAAGTAAGGCATCTATTTTTATTGTAGGGTTTGAAGACTATTTTGGCATCCATGGGGAAGGGTTTGAATGCATGATTGGCTAGAATTGAAGATTTTGTGAGATTCAATGATTTTTTAAAGATTTCTACCGTAGTTTGTATCACTACTATAGTAGTATGTACTACTAATATAGTGAATCATGCCATCACTAAAGTGATCCATACCATAACTACAGTGCCTTTTCACCTTATTTATGGGATCTGAATTGAACTATATTAATATTCTAGCTAGTGTTTGAAATTTTATTATTAGATTGAGAACATAAGAATTTAGATTTGAAGGTTATATTGGCATATTTTCATCTACAAATGCATTTTTAGGTTTTGAGAATAAAGTCCTTGTTTTGGAAGTAATTTTTGGTCATTGGAAACATAAAAAGGTTCTAACTATAAATATATCCACCATTATAAAATCATACATGTACAAAATACTATCCTTAAGGATGTGTCATATGAACCACTGCATGGACTTTTGTTGGCATGGAAGTTGAGGTGGTAGCAGTAGAATTTGTGGATGTCAAATCATAATTAACTTATTTATTATTAGCATCATTATCTTGGCATACTTTATGTGTTGTGGCATGCCGCTATCAAATAATTCTCAAATCCGGTAGTAGTGGTTGATGAATCCTAATTTGGTGAGTCTTGCATATTCTCTATTGGTCAACTGAAAGCTATTCTTGGATATCTTGACTTTAGTGACCTTTTTTTTGTAGCAAAAAACTTTTCCTCTATCTTCACCAACATTAAGCCCTGGAGACTTAATTTGAATTTATCCATCATTTTTTTTATAAGTCGATCAAAATTGATCTTATTGATCAATTTTACTATGGATTATTTTACCTTGGATAACTTCAAATCATGCAAGATCTAGAAAATTTGTACCTCATGACGTTGGTATTTATGGATTAAGGCCCTAACTGACTACAACCATTCTTTGGCCTCCTCCTACCTTATGATTACCAAATTTAAGGAATTAGATGCCTCCAGTGACATCATTAAATCTAGATGACTATATAACTTGTTACTTGTGTATGCCACAAGCATTTTCAATTTGGCACTATCTTCTATTAAAGTATTATACAATTGATTGGTTTTATTCACACAAGGGGCCATTTTTTACTTCATAAACTCCATTGCCTCCAATTATAGCATCTAAAGGCTGACTCTTAGACTTATGTTTCTATACCCATAAGAATGTGAACTATTTTTTCCTACTCTTTTAATTTCTCAACTTAGGGCTTTAGCTCCTATCGAGCCATCTCTATACCCTCATGGATAGCAACAATGACATCCTTATGATCCTAGGAAAGGTCTGATAGATTTTAAATGTAGAGGGACTCTCCTAATTTTATGTTCTACCTCTTAGTGAGGGAGAACACTTTATGCCTCTCTTCAAGGATGATTTCTATACCTTTATCATCCTACACCTTTTTTCTCAACTTTTATATACTACCAAATGGTGGATTGAATATAATGGAAATAGAAGCAAGATCAATGATGTTGAAGTTAGGCATTTGAGATGCCTTGATTCTTAAATCCATTACGCATGGAGGGATGTGTAATTATGATGCATCAAAAGTTGTAACTACAACATCTACCTCAGTCTCCTCTTGAGCTGGTCATTTTTTTGGGCCCTGACAATGACGTTGAGTAAGGAAGGCCGTATGATTTTGGACCAATCCACTCCTTGAAATTGAGGGAGTGGAAGGAATGTAATTAATTGTGGCTTGGCCTTCTTTTCCATGATGGAAATTTTCAAGGTGGTATCTTGGGATGATGTGGTGGAATGGATGGGAATAGAAATCTATGTGGATTGGACATGGAGTTGTGAGGTGGATAATGTAGTCTGAACCTTCCTAGACACCTTATTCTTTAAGGCTCTAATAGTGTAAGTTCCAATAGGGATATAGGAGATTGACATGGTGATTTGGATATAGGTTTTAATAGAAGTGGAGAGTGGATCAATTTTAGTGGTAGTAATGAAGGTGAAAGTAAGTACTTCCACCATAGGTGATCCCAGTATAGAAGAAATTCAAATGTGGCAAAAAATGGGTATAGAAGATAAAGGAAAACTTACTCAAGGTTGAGTGTCTAGAGAAGTTAGTGGTATGGGTCATGTATGGAGGCTCATGGCCTTAGCTTATTCCAACTCTACTTTATCATCAAAATCATCCTCAATGCCCCTGACTATCACCCTCTCTTCTTGTTGCAATGTAGTAGGCAAGCCTTATGATGTTTTGCAGTGTAGGACTACTTGTATGAGTCCTTAGGTTCCTCATATAACCTAATGTGGTCTTTAGTTGTGTGTAGGGGTCTTGTGATTTTTGCATCAGTACTTATGATGTTGTTATCCCAATAGATGAAGCAATCGATGCATGGGGAATAATAGTAGATACTTGAATGTTACTTAAAATTGACTATTCTTGTGTTTGCTCTTCCTCATCAAAATCCAAACTGATGGGATCCCCTACTTGTTCTCCCTTGCTCATTCTTGGTTCAAGCAACCCAAGCTCTCTCTCTTCATAGATTTTAGATTTAATTTCAAAGGGATTCCTTAGGAGGAGTAATTTATGTGGTCTTTGGATTTCTCCTCAAATTATCCTCTCCAAAAGTCAGAATGCTCCCATTCCTTATATAGAGCATTCATATTATCTAATTATCTAGTAATGACTATGGATACATCTTAGATCTTTCGTAAATGATCTTCTTTTAGTCCAATGACCTTGGCTCTCTCTAAAACATCATAAAATTTTGCATTGAGAAATAAATAATCATATGGATAGGGAACATGGTTTTAAGGGATGTTGAATCATTGTATGTGCTTTTGAATCTTCCCATGTTGATCCTAATCTTTGTGTGGAAGTATGAGAAAAGGATAACTCTTGCACTTTCTACCCACCTCTATAAAAATCTTCCTCGTGGTATAAACATTTCTTCCAATTATTACAAAGTGTCTAAAATACAAAGCTTTCTTCTAACTTGATAGGTCCTCTTCAATACTACACCATACTTAAAATGCAATTTTTTATTTAGCGAGCTTGTCTAGTACAAAATTTAGAAGACATGAAGGATTAAATTTGTTCCCCCAAATCATGAGGGGTATTATTTGAAAATTAGCATTAGCATGTAAAATGTGCTTGACCTAAGAAAAAAAAACTTTCTTAATTTTAATGTGGTAATACGAGAAAATTTTACATACCAGATAATAATATTTGATTATGACATGATCATAGTCTATTTTTTATTATGTACCTAAATCCTAGAATTTTTAAAAACATGGGAAAAAAATATAGAATCAACCTATTGGTGTACTCCACATAGACTCTTGATTCACATACTCTTCCTTTGGGGGCCTACCTCAAGGATTTAGTATATAAGCACACAATTGTATATGAAACATAGTAGATTGGATGTTCTCTTGATCATTCAAAAATGAGTCAATCAGGATGATATGAAACAAAAGACACTCCAAAAATTAGGAATGTTTATCTAAGGAAACAAATCATTGAAAGTATGAAAGGTTAATATAGAAAGCACGAAAACTACCCCTAATGATAGTGAAAGAAATTAGGAAAGCTAACTACAAAATTAGTAACACCTATTATAATTTTACCTCTAATATAACATATGGAATTACTTAGAGGCATTCTTAGTGGAAGTAACCTTGAATTAGTGCTTCAAAAACTACACATTGACTGGGAAGGATAGGTTAATACCCTCAAGTCCCATTAAATAGAAGGTATTGTTGCCTAAAATATTCAATACTTGATATGGTCTAATCAACAAGGGAGTGAACTTATCATGATTTCCCTTTTTTCATGAACTTTATCCCATAGGATAAAAAATTTTGAGATCGAAAAGGCCTTGATATTAGATATTTTTTCAAACCACCTTTTAACATCTTGGTGCTTGCTAAAGCTTTATAGAGCTTTGGTCCTTACATCCTCAGTATGGACTATTTCCAATAATTTAGACTGAACACTTGGATCATCTTCTATGTATTCATATACAAACTAATGGATTAAGAATTTAAGAGACATAGGGAAAATAAATAGTCACCCATATACCAACATGAAAGGTGAAGTCTTAAGGGCCTATTTTTATCTTGTTCTGTCTGCCAATAATGCATATTTCAATTGCATGTGCGATTATCTTGTTTTGTCCTAGACTCACTTTTTAATGGCATCCATTAAGTTCTTATTTGTAGATTCAACTACTCTATTCCCTTGGGGGTAATAGTTTTAAGATGACTTGATTGTTATATAACTATTTTAGGCCTACTTAGTGAATTTAGTTGATTGAAAAGGTGGGCCATTATCACTAACCAAATATGTGAGAGTACCAAATTTGGTTAGTATATATTCCTTTATAAATTTAGTGACATTTTGAGGTCTAGAATAGTTGATGTCCACCACTTTAGTCCACCTATTTCAAAAATTAATGGTCTTAAGGATTAAATTAGGTCATATAAAGGAATTGGGTTTGATTACTCACATCAAGTCAAAACCCCATTGTGTAAAAATATGACCCTCAATGATAGGGTGTAATCGCATGCCATCATTAACCTCTCTCTTTTGAAAGACTTAGAATTTATTGAAGGTCCTAACATGGTAGTGGGAATATTTGAAAATAGTGGGAAAATAATACCTCATTCACAAGATCTTATGGGCTATTATGGTCCCAAAAGGTTAATTGTTGCCTAGTTTTTGGTGTAGGTTGTCCAAGATATCCATACCTTCTTATGTTGAGACACATCTTAGGTAGATGAGCTTAAAAAATTTAAGGTAAAGGATGCCCATTTTATCATGTAGTGGGTAGAATAGATCCTAAAATCTCACCTTTATTCTTAATTCAGTTTAGTGAGGCATTCTCACATGAGTAGACAATTAATGATCTGAGCATAACACTCACCTCAAACTAATTAGACTTCATTAACTTACTTGACTTGAATGAATTATTCTATCTTAGTAATTAGATAGATTATTCCATGTCTTCTCACCATCTTGGTTGGTCTGATCTCTAGATAAAAATCTTGAAACTTCACCATCAACTTTCCCCATCTTTTACCCAGTTCATTTTGGTTGAGTATGATTTGGACTGTTGGGTATGGGACTATAGCATGAATTTTATTCCTCAAGATATAGTGCCTAAACTTATTTATAGTCTTCAATAATGCATAGATTTTCTTGTCTATCATTTAATATTTCAATTCAAAATCCTATAAATTAGTACTCATAAAAAAATTAGGTGTTCACTATCATCTATTTTTTGGGTGAGTACTACAGCATTGAAATGTTTTAAAGTAAAGGATTAAAAAAACTCCTTGGTGATGTTAGGACTAATCAATACTGGATCTTAGGGAATAATTGTCTTGATAGCTTG
Organism: Torreya grandis; assembly: GCA_037957365.1. Classification (NCBI taxonomy): domain Eukaryota; kingdom Viridiplantae; phylum Streptophyta; class Pinopsida; order Cupressales; family Taxaceae; genus Torreya; species Torreya grandis. The sequence goes on along the minus strand of JARHVA010006076.1, from coordinate 949,176 downwards.
GAAATAACTCTTAGCCTTAACTATCTACTCTATCTTGGCATCCTTTTTCATTATAACATTCAATGGCTTGACAATTTTTAAAAACCTAGAAATGAATTTACATTCAAAATTGATTTTACCAAAGATTGATTTCAATTATTTTATACTATTGGGAGCTATTAGCTTTGAAATTTCCTAAATTCCTTGTATATTTATGGAAACCCCATCTTTGGTGATCATATGGCAAAATAACTAGCCATCTACGATACTAATGATACCCTTTTGGTGGTTTAGGGATACTCCATATGTTATGCATCTATCAACAATTTTTTAGGTTATTTGTTTGATCTATTCTATTGTTATAAAATATAGTGAGGTCACCCATATATATGGTGATTCTATTACCAATAAGTCATTTAAATGTATGGTACATGGCTCAATGGAATGTTTCCCTAGAATTGATGAGGCGAAAATCCATCCTCTTATAGGCATATGTCCCCCACTTTATGGTTAAGGTTGTATTCATTTAGTCATATGCTTCCACCATCACTTGGTTATAGCATAAAAAACCATCCAAGAAGAACATCATTTTATACTTACCAAAAATTTGGATTACCTTGTCTAAGGAAGAAGAGGATAATTATCCTTCTATGAAGATCAATTTAGGTTCCTGAATTCAACACATAGCCTTATTTGGCCATTCTTCTTCCTGATGGATACTAAGTTTTCTACTTGGGTAGAATTTTTGATAGGAAATATGATCTTGGCATATAATATATTTTAAAATTAAATCTAAATGAGAGGTTCCATAATGGGATTTATGAGCCTTTGGCATTTCCTAAAGGATCTACTATCTAGACTTAAGGGAATAGTATGGGTGATTACCCTGGGATCAAAAGTGTTTAAGTATTCATAGTTGCAATAAATCACATCCTTGTACTCCTTAAATATATCCTTTAATTTTTATTTTTTAATATAAGTTTAAGCTATACAAATGTTGACATACTAAGGGGACTCCTCAATTCCTAAATTTTCTTTACCAAAATTAGATTGATCTGTCTCTGGCTTATTTTTCCTTTTAACTTATGGATCCAAGTTAAATATCCTTTCTATGGATAAAATTCCTATGGGGATTCTATTCTATTTGAGCTACATGATACCATCATCCCCAAGGTCTTTTGCTTTAATACAGTTGAAATTCCTTTCATCTATAATCTAGTCTTCAAAAGTCTTATAATTATTTATGAATTGGATAATATTTTTAGCATACTCAAAGACCTATTAATTTTTTACATTGGTAGGGACTAAGGGACAAGGCACTAGATATATCAAAATATTTACATCTTAAACTCTTAAAGTGGTGCCAAGTTGGTTACTAAAGAGACCAATGCATATATTGCCTTATCTTCTTCCCTTGGGATGGCTGCAATGTTGAAATCATCTAAAGATTCAATTAGGTCCCTGGATTTATGCTTGTATTTTTTCAAATAAGCCAACTTGTATTGATAGTTTATTCTGATTTGGCTGATCACCAACCCATAATTAAAAAATATTTGTAGTTGTTTAACTCTATGATTTAAGGTGACTTTTAGACCTAACTTTAGGGCCTCATGAAATGTGGATGGTTGTACCTGCTCCACTAGACCAAAGACTTTCATACAGTAAAATTCAATATGTCAATCACTGGGTGAGTGGGATCATGGCACTTAGCATCATCTCAACCTTCCACTTTCCTAGGAGTCTTTTTAGAGATCTCTAAGTGTATGAAAAGCCTTGGGATAGTGGAATTGTGACACTAAGTAGTGTAAAAACTTTTAGAAAAGTAAAGTATAAAGCATACACCACTTTCCTTGAGGGATCTATGAGAGTGAGTCAATGCCACATGGTAGGCTTTGGTTATTTAAAATATTGTTGGGTGAAAAGTAGAAAAAAATCTATATAAAGGACCACCTGCATAAAATAAAACATAAAGTAAAACAAATTTGACAAATGCATAAGTCAATTAGATTAAAAGAGGTCAAATCTGACATGCTTATAGATTATACAAGTGAACTTCATGAATCATTAGAATCTAAAAAATATTAGATAGACATGTATGAAATAAACTAAAGGTTAGAGATGTAGCTCGAGATAATACTAAGCATATCTTTGGTTTTTAACAATAAAAGTGATGTTATAATAGTTAAATTATCAAGAAATAATCTTAGGTTACCCCACCAATCTTGAAAAAAGAAGCCTACTTGTCAAAGTGTTTACCTATTTAAAAAATATAAATGGGTGTTATGTTGGGACACAACACTACCATGATATTCACAAGATCTACAATGAAATCATTATAAACTTCCTTACTCAATATCTCACACTTAGTACCTACTATAATGTTATATTAAAAATAATCCATTAACCATTAGGGTATTATGTGAAACACTTAATTATTTAACATATAAAATTTTCCTTCATCCTTTATATGGCACTTAATAGGCTTTCTCCAAATTACGTGTTTCAATTGAGATTCATGTAGGTACCTCTAAGCCACTACATAGCCCAGATAATTATTAGCCTCCCACTCAATTTATTGTACATGATGCATGTCTAGAATTTATCTCCAAATATTTTAGAGTCAATGGTGAAATATCCTTATGTAACTTCCAACCCTTCCTAAGTGTCTGCACATCAAATACCTTGCATGATGGTTTATATCTTATTTGACTGAGGCTTGCATATATTTATACCTTTGTTCATTGAAACACAACCTTTATTTATCCATAATTTTCTAAACTCTTACTAACCTCCCCATGTATTTCAAATTATGTGAATTCTTCAAAAATACACCAAGTGCCCATCACATGCTCGAAGATAGGAAAATTATTTAAAAAGATTAACTCTTTTTTTGATGAAGTACTAAACTAATCTAGGGATGTTTAGCTACCTAAAATTTTAATTATTTTTATCCTATCCACTCTTACATAATCAATCCATGGAAAAATATATTGAACATTTATTGTATAGTTGTTCCAATGGTTTGAAATAATTCAATATATTTTTGAATGAATTTAAAAAAACTATTGCTAATGATTTTAGAATTGGCTTTAAACGAGTTTGATATTTTATGTAGATGACAATGTGGAGTTGTAAAATAGTGGAGTTGTCATTGAAAATGTTAACAATATGATCTTATATAAGGGCATATCTTTGTTATGTTGAAAATTATTAAGTTTACAAGTCAAAAGGATATTTTAGAATAACCAAGTAAACCACATTTTTATTATAAACCACTAAATATTTATAGTTTTGTTTTGTAGAGAGGAATCATAATACAAATATTTTTGGATGGGTGTAAGGATTTTGATTTTTGATTTTTTGAGTTCTATGTTGCACCAATAATCAAGGATTCTTTCATGATAGATATGCAATAGAAAACCAAATATTGGGAATTAAAATCTAGAGTTAGAGATCCATAAACATTTTTCTTATAATTATAATTTATATCTAAATTTGTTAATTAATAAATATTCTTATAAATTTCTAATGGAACAAAAATAATATGCAATACACTAAAATTCACACTATAAATTTTTAATTCAATATATATACTAACTATGGGAAAAATTTATGGCTAATAGTAATCTATTGTGGCATTCTTTTCTATCTAAAAAATTATGCAACTAGGTAACCTACTATAATATTTTATATTTTATTATACTTGATGCAATGTATGATTGCTTGTTATAACCTTATGAGATGATTAATTTCTTACATTGAATTGGTATAACATTTGAAATGTGTATAGCTCACTAGAAGATATTAAAAACACACAAACATCAAATTTTAGGTCATAACACATTGTTAACTTCATAAGTATATGGCATTGTAATTGATTGTTAAAAAATCCTAAGTATAGGGCCTTGAATGTTTTCAATGAAACTTTTATCTTCATAGAAAAATAACCAACCTGTCAACATGTAGGTGTATAAAAAATCCCATAACTATTAACTTTTATTTGAGATGGATCTTTTATTACAAATATCTAAATCTATTTCTTCATAAACCTCTCAAGTCATTTAAATTATTTTTAGTATTTACAAAACTGATTACTTCTTCACTTATGCTTCCTAGAAGTGCCTAAAATTTTGACCATTTATAACTTTTTTCAAGTTGTTAATAAACCATGCACTCAACAACAATGTAAAAATAATAGAATTAAATTACATAGATAATTAAGTAAACAAATCCCAAACATGTATGGGACAAAACACATGATTTACGTAGCAAAACCTTAGCTAGCTAAGGAAACATCCATAGTGCAAGATATCAAACTTTATTAATTATAATATGAATAGATCATATGTGATGCTAATTTTGTAGATTATATTTATACTCCTTAAAGATAAATATGCTTAATTAGAAAAGCAGCATTAGGATTCCTCCTCCTAAAAATCAGCAATCCCACCTCCCTCAACACCCCTTATAAAATTTAGGTATAGAATGCATCGTAAAGGACCCAAAGTTTATCTTTGTTATCACATATATAAAAATACCCACCATGAAAGTAATTTCCACCTAATATCTTGTTGATCAAATCATAGCCATTTCTACAAGCCAAAAGAATCCAAACATGATTTTAGCTTCTCTAACAAAATTGGTTTTTTGAACATATCATCACTATTTTCCTCTGTATGAAAAGTTTCAAGTGATACTTTTCCTTCATCAATAACATATCTAACAATATGGTACTTTAGTAAAATATGTTTTGTCCTACTATGATAAACTAAATTCTTGGCCATATAAGTTACACTCTGACTATCACAAAATACCTTCATTTTATATTTCTCTCTTTCAAATTCACTTGATAGGACCTTTAGCCAAATTGTCCCCTAACATGCATGATAGGCAACCACATATTTTGAATAAGAAATTGATGTAATAACAGTCTTGTAAAGTTTTGAAATACAACTAATAGGTCCACTTATAAATGTAAAAATGTAACCAGATGTTGATCTTCTTTTGTCTAGATCTCCTACAAAATTAGAATTTATATATAAACAAATAGAATCACTAGTTATATTATAAGTGATGCAATAGGCACTTACAGTTTGCAAGTAATAAAACACCCACTTCACTTCTACCCAATATTATTTACCTAGATTTTCCATATATCTATTGATAACTCCAATCGCATGTGAAATATTTGGCCTTGTACATACCATAGCATACATTAAACTTCTTATTTCACTAGCATATGGTACATGATACATATACTACTTTTATTCAACACCATTAGGACATAAAATTTAAGAAATCTTGAAACGGAAAGAAAAAGGGATACTACCTAGTTTCACACACTTCATACTAAATAAGGTTATCATATTTTCTAAATACTTTTGTTGTGACAACCAAATCTTACCATTTTTCTTGTCTCTATGTATCTCCATGCCTAATATTTGTTTTTTTTCTCCTAGATCCTTCATATCGAATATCCTAGCTAGATGTGTAGATATTAGAATTATGTACCATAAGTCTCTTAAGACATGTGCATTATGGCTAAGTCTAGTATCCTAAAATACCAAAATAGGCTATGTTTGGTATCCTAAAATAGGGAAAGTATAAAATGTGGTAGAATCCTCCAAAACCGATAATTTTCATCATAACTCCTAGAGGTCTAAAACCCCTCTCAAACATCGTGAAAGTATAGACATAAAATATAGCTTAAATTTAAAGGAATGAAATGTCTATATATAAATATAAACTTATACTTTTCACCTGTGAATGTCTCTATGTATATACTACCTATTTCACCTATGGTAATTAATTTTAATAATTACCATTGTAATTCTTTCAATTACCCATAATCCTAAAATATCTAAACAAAATGCATTATAATAAAGTAAATAATATCCTTAAAAAACCTCCATCATAAGCAAAAACCCATGTAAACAACTTGGCTTTCTATTTAGCTAGTTTGTTTCATGGTTAAAAAATAACCAAGTAGAATTTATTAAGAGGTGAATCAAGAATAATTCTCCCATGATCGGTGTCAATTTTCCTAGATTGGCCTCAATTATATAAACACGTGCATTTATCTTTGTAAACGATGTAATTTTGACTAGAGAAACCTTGTGTTGTTGATGCTGTGTGTAAGCTATGTTATAAACAAAGACTTATTAGCTTTTAACATGCTTAAAGTTCAAAATATTCATCTCAAACCCAATGAAGGATGGTAGTTCAATCCATGTAAGTTTATATATTTTTATTATAATCTCTATTATGTTTATTCTACCCTATTATCTTTGATGAACATCCCTTTTATCCATATAATATTCTTAGCCATATAAAACCATCTTATATTATTTAAGACCTATCTTTAATTCCTTGCACTCAGATTTATATCCATCCATACAAAATCAACATCGATTCATAAGAATCGGTTATGATTATACATAATAATAACCAATCAATCTCTATGTATTTATTATTCTATTTTAGAACCCAAGCTTTTTTTAAAAACATGAACTAATCTTAATCAAAAGATCTATATCTATTTATCTTGATCATCTACATCTATTTACCATGTTTATCTTATCCATTTATATTATATAATATATATGCATTTATCTTATCAAATATATTTAGCATGATCTATATTTAATTTATCAATATTATCCATTTAATTAAGAAAATAGTGAGTTGACATCCACTTGAGGAAGTTCATAACATACCAAGATTGGTTCCTAACTAGGGAACTCACCTATCTATCTATTAATCCATTTTGTCTAAGTATTTTCATTGTGTTCAGGTTATTCTTCCAAGCCACAAATAAGTTCCCTCATTCTCTAGATTTAATTAGTGACCAATCATCTTTATATCTCTAGGTATTCTTCATAAACACTTCATTTATTTATGTTTTTGGTAGATAATTAAATTAAAAGGAAAAATGGAAAACTGCTATAGCATTCTAGCACACCCAATGGGACCACTAAGGCCTCACTGTTATTATTACATTTTAGTGTGAATTTATTCATTCATTCCCTTTTCTATGAAAAACACAAAAATAAATTACTCTTGTTTTTAAAGTTTAAAAATAAATGCATCCATCCTTTACTTTCTTAGGTAATTCGCATAGAGTAATCTAGGAACATCGATAAATCTTATTAAAAACTTCTTTTCACACACATAAAAAACCACTTACATAATTAATTCATTAAAAAATGACATAAGGAAACCAACTATAATTTCATCACCTATCATTAACCTTCACACTAACTTTCCTACTTGGATTTCACCCATAAGGGTAGAACCAACTCAATATGCTAACTAAGTTTAAACTCTATATATCAGGTATATATTGGCAAAGCACCTGACACCCTTACACTATTGTGTTTGAAGTGAGAGGGTAGGCCCCAATACAAAGCCATGTAATGATTCAAATACAAAGATATTTTGAGCCTAAAAAAACATAATAACTTCTCTAGATTGTCATTTGTTATTACCCTCATTAACATTTTTCCTTATCAGACATTAAAGTATTTTTTTAAAAATTAAAATCTATTATGTATGTTTAGTATTTTATATATTTGTATTCACTAAACTGAGAAAAAAAAAAGAAAAAAAAAACTTATTACAGTTTGAGTTATGTTTTTTGATTTTATATTTATTGGCATTAATATTCCTTAATGGAATATTTTCTCATCCCCCTTACATCTCATAAATATATGAAGGATAGTCCTCCATAGTTTTATCTATAAATAGATCTTGGGTTTGCTAGCATTTTAGATACAACCCAATATCCCTCAACCCTTATCTTACATCACGATCAAGACATATCCTTGTTTATCCCCTTCTTGAATCTGATCTATTTTGACATATCCCACCCCTAGAAGGATTTGATATAAACTTGGTGGCCATGGTTTTAGCCATGGGCCCTCAAACACCACCACCAAATACTATTCCTCATGCAATAAATAACACCAATAGGATACGACCACTGGAAACTAGTATTCCTCCTAATGTTAGAACAAACCAACAAGCCCAAAAAATATCCAACCCTTCCACAACTACCATTCAAACCCATAAGACTATTAATTCAAAACCTATGTCTCATATAACACAAATAACCCCCTTAAAAATACAAATATATTTGATACTTAATACATTACCAACAATCCAAACACATGCGGCCATTAGTCCTCAACGTCTGATACCTCCACTATAATCCTATTAAAAAATACCTCCATAATATAAATATGTATCATCTTTCAATCAATCCTATCAATAATCCATACCCCACCAATATCATCCTTATATTAACTCAAATCTATCTATCAACACCATGACCATTAGCTAACACCTAGTTCAATTGCTTCTCATGTCACTACCTGCTCAACAACATCTTCAACAAAATTACATCCATCCTAGCATCTTAAGTGGTCTTCACCCACATAGTATTCAATTGGATATCGTTTGCATCCTCATGAATAGAATGTCCCATATAGAAGAATCCACCTTAGGAGATAAAGGTATACCCTCTTATGAGTAAATTTGTAACAAGCCTATAAACCCAACAGTCCAAATTTGACCATATATTGCATAGTGTAAACTACCTAAATTTACCAAATTCCAAACAAAATAAAAATCCCCAATAGCACCTTAAGGAGTTTATACATGAATTTTACCTCATATCCATGATGGTTACCTCCTCTTAAGAACTTTTTCTAATATCATTAGCTAGATTAACATTGGATTGGTATAGTTATATTCCCTAACACTCTATATTTTCCTTTATTCAATTAGCTCATATTTTCTGAGAGCACTTTTTGATAAACATCACAAGTAAAATAACCATTTTTTGCTTGTATGTTATCTAAAATCTTGAAGATGAATCTATTTCCAACTTTGTTTCCCCATGGCATAACATTGTCAATCAATTATCCTTTTCTCTTCCCCAACTAGAAATTATTGAATTATTTTATATATTTTGCATCAAGCATATCTCATCTACACTCCAACATGAATCATTTAAAGATTTCAATGAAGCTTTCATTATGGCTCAAAAACTATAAACTCAAGCTCTACTTATATGTAGGATGGGGCCACAAATCATTATTTTTCATGATAAGGATCATAATATCAACTTGTGTCATAGATTTGTCTTTGAGAATGTGACTTAAGCCAACTAAAATTCAATCCATGTTTGTCTTAATTAAAAATAAATAATATTGGATAAAATTAAATCAATGGAAAAAATTATAGATTGCTCCCTTGTAGGAAAACTATTCATAAAAGTATAAAAGCACAAATTGATCCATTGAAGGACATCTATATATATATATATATATATATATATATATATATATATATATATATATATATATATATATATATATATATATATATATATATATATATATATATATATATATATATATATATATATAGACCACTCCCTTAAAGGATGGTTATCTAAAATTTAAAAAACAAGAAAGCTTCTCACATAGATCAGCTTTCCTATCTTATCTAAAAGTTAAAAATCATGCCCTTAAAAATATAAAATCAAATTTCATATAATATCCCAAGAAATCTTCCCGTATCGATCAACTTTCCAAAATTGAATAGAATTCCTACATAAATTAGTCTATGAAAAAAGTAAACATGGGTTGGCCCTAGTTGTTCCTATTGTCATTATTACACCAAGAGGTAGCCTCCAACCTAAGGAGATAACACAATAATAAAACCATATTGGCCCACCTTTATATCATTTCTCATTTTTAAGAATCCTAGGCTTGGTTGATTGATGATCACCAATGCATTTATTATCATTAGACAAGACTTATAAAGTGGATAAATCAAAAAGGATCTCATGACTCACCATAATTATAAAAAATTAAAGAGTTAAGATCCACCTTTATTACTCTTTTTATCATATATCGTATGATAAATCCATAACCACCATCCATCTATCTAATACAAAGCATCCAAATTCATTAAATTTGATAAATATTTAGCCAATAAGTAAATGGCATTTGAACCATACTATATATAGCCACAAACCCAATTTATTTTGATCCATGTGATAAAAATTGATCCCTTATTTTGCATTTAACTCCATGCTTAATAACATATAGTATTGTACCCAAGCCAAGTAGATTACAAACATTAAAATTATGATGTTTTACACATAACACCTTAGTTTAGTGGAGGATGACCCCCTATTGGCCCCATAACCTATCCTTGTTAACTCTATATTATTGGAAAATCCCTGATGGATCCTAAAAGAGCATGTTTCACCTTGCAACAAAATGTCTATAGGTGGTTCCCTGACTCTTATCACAATGGATGCTTTGGTTAGACCTCTCTATCAGTTGTTTCCTAGTAGCCTTTGTTGAAAACCACTTGTTCATAATGGTGGCTATATGTTTTAGGTATTTGGTAATTTTTTTCATATCCATATCCTTTTAAATGCAAATAGGTTACTCACTCTAAAATTTGAGTCATTTGCATTCATTTTTATCCCTCAAATCCTCATCCTATCCTACCATCCACATCATTTACAACCCATAACCATCTTGTTATCCTATACTAGATGTTGGTTTGAGGGGTAATACCACCTCACATACATGGGGCATCATAAATCTTTTGGTTTTTGTCTCATGGATAGTTGCTACACATTTCTCAAAAAAAAGCGGCAAATGTAGACACTAGAATTATGCACCATAATTCTCTTATGACGTGCATTATGGTTGAGTCTAGTATCCTAAAATCTTGAAATAAGATATGTTTGGTATCTTGAAATCGTAGAATACATTAAGTCTAAAATTTTTTAGAATCCTCCAAAACCTTAGATGTTTGAAACCCCTATCAAACAACCTGAATGTATATACATAAAATATAACTTAAAGTATAAGGAAGTATATGTCTCTATGTAAATGTATATACTACCTATTTCACATATAGTAATTAATTCTATTAATTACCATCACAATTCTTTTAACTACCTATAATCCTCAAATATCTAAACAAAATCCATTATAAAAAATTAGATAATATCCTTAACAAACCTACCTTGTAAGCAAAACCCATGTAAAATAACTTAGCTTTCTATTTAGCTAGTTTGTTTCATGGTTTAAAACCAACCATGTAGAATTCAATTTAAAAAGGTGAATTAGTAATAATTATCCCACAATTAGCATTGATTTTCCTAGATTGGCATAAATTATTTAAAATTTTGAGTTTCTCTTTGCAAAGGATAGGATTTTGATTAGAGAAACATTGAAGAAATTATAATTACAAGTTTTGCAAATGTTATGTAGAAGATATGTTATAAACAAAGACCTTGTTAGCCTTCAAGAATATTAGAATTAAAAATATCCATCTCAACCCCATTGAAGGATGGTAACACAATCCATGTAAGTTTGTTTTAGCATCTATGTTACTCTTCTCTATTCTATTTATTCTACCCTGTTATCTTTAATGAACATCCATTTTATCCCTATAACATCTTTAGCCATATAAAACCATCTTATGTCCTTTAAGATCTCTATTTAATTCCTTTCACTCATAGTTTTATCCATCCATATAGAATCAACATCAATTCATAAGAATTGATGCCGATCATCCCAAATCATTATCAATCAATCTCTATGTTTTTATTATCCTATTTTATAACCTAAGGTTGTTTTAACAACATGAGTTAATCTTAATCAAAATATCTATATCTATTTATCCTTATCATCTGCATCTATTTAACATGTTTATCTTATCTATCTATCTTAAATAATCTATATGCATTTATCTTGTCAAATATATTTAGAATGATATATATTTCATTTATCAGTATTATCCACTTAATATGAAAATAGTGAGTTGAAATCTACTTGATAAATTTCATAACTTTAGGAGACTAGTTCCTGAGTAGGAATCTCACCTATCTATCTATTAATCCATTTGTGCAAGTTGTCTCATGTGTAGTTTATTCCTCCAAGCCAAAAATAAGTTCCCTTAGTTTCTAGATTCAAGTGGTGCATAGCCATCTTCCTATCTCTAGGTATTCTTCATAAAGCCTACATTTATTTAAGTTTTTAGTAGATAATTAAATTAAAAGGAAAAATGAAAAACTACTATAACAAGACGACACTTTAAACTATTGATATTTGTCATGCTTTTTATTTCTACAATCATATCATCTACATATAATTCCAATATAATGAATGATCCATTATCCCAAAACTTGAAGTAAACACAATCATAATACTCACTCTTATAAAAATTCGAACTCCCCATGAAGGAATCAAACTTCTTGTACCATTGCCTAGGTGACTATTTCAAGCCAGATAATGATTTCCTAAGCTTGCAAATAAAACCTTTTTTGTTATATTATATAAAACCCTTAGGTTGTTCCATATATATCCTCTTCTAAATATTCATGCAATTATTTTTTTTTAACATCTAACTATTCTAACTCTAAATCAAGTAAAGCCACTAATGCTAAAATAACTTGATTGGAAACAAGTTTAACAACTGGTAAAAATATTTCATAGTAATCAATACATTATTTCTATGCAAATGACTTTACCACCAATAAATCTTTGTATCTTTCAACCTTTTCATCAACATCTATTTTTAGTTTATAAACCCATTTTTAGATAATAGGTTTTCAATCTTTTAAAATTTCTCCTAGCTCCCATGACTTACTCTTAACCAACGTATCCATTTCTTCCCACATTTCCCTTTTCCATTTAAACTATCCATATATTCCAATGCTTCTAATAACAATTAGGTTCCCCATCATTAGAAATAAAAGCAATTTAAATATTAGGATTTTACTTATTAAGAGGTTGTATAACTCATACAGATCTTCATACTGACTATGGAGGTGTTTCCTCATGTTTAAACCTCCACTCTAGTTGTTAAGGTGTTTCCTCAAGTTTTTGTAAATCTTCAACATCTTGAACATCTTTACCATAAAAAACTGGTCAAATTTCCACATTTTTTAATCAGAAGATGTCTAAATTTCAACCTTTACATGTTGATGTTCTTGTTCTTATTTTTATTTCATTTTTCAATCTGATTTTAAAAAATATGATTCATCATATTATACATCTCCACTAATGATGATATTTTTGGTAGGAAGGTTTAACTCCTTGATTATTGGCATTGCCCGTAGACACTATGCAATAATAGCTAGGGGGTATTGCCTACCCATAAACCCTTTGGGAAGTGTGGTACAAAATACATTGCAAAGGGATTCAATATTTAACTTTGTTGTCAAATATATAACACCATACACATAAGAATAACAACATAGAATAATCTTGCAAGAAGCCACAACATTGACTAATTTAGGTGAAGATAAATCTCCACATGCCAAAATATCTAATGAGAGTTTGTATGTAATGGAAATGGGAAATAATTAAAGTATATATAAATCATTATCAATTAAAAACTTGTTTGTGTATGAAAAGAAAAATATTCCTCCAAATGGAAAATCAAGGGACAAGCAAGGTGGAAACATTAAAGATATTTGTTTGTAGATGTTTTCATGTGGAAGAAGACATTTCTATCATTAATAGACTACCTTGAACATTACGGTTGATAGGGTGGGAAAATTAGCTAAACTAATGATAACACTTCTATTGGAAGCTTACTCCATATCTCAGGATTCATCTATGTCTTTTCCATGATTTTAGCTTTCTTCCTAAATTCTAACTATAGTTCTACTTATAATCTTGTAATGTAATCATAAAAAAAATTATAGCCTTATGTGACATATTGTCAACAATGAAAAGGATTTTCACCTTAACTAAATGAGGACTCAATTAGATGTTGAAATGATATTTAATGGAGATAATCAAATGTATATCTCTACCATGGAATCTATAGGAGATTAAATTCTTGATTAATCTAATGATGGATTATTAATATAAATTATTTTAATGAACTCTTAGAAGACTACCCCCACGCAATGAATAATAACATTTAAAAAATAATTATAACTCATTGATAACGTAAAAATATAATAAACATATGATTACAATAGAAAAGTCGATGGTTGGTATTCATGACCTGATATCCATTCCAATGAATAATATTTCTCAAAATAATATGTTTATTGGCTATATATGGAAACCCAAAAACATCAACAAATCATAACCAAAAAAAAAAATTAGGCACACGGCATAGCTCTAAAAGCTGGTGGTGGAATGAGGGCACATATTGACATGTAGTTTTCTATAGCAAACAATAAGAATAAATAACAATAGTATAAAAACAATCCAAAGAAAATATAATAGACAAAAAAAATAAGATTACTAAAACTTATATTAGATTGTCCAAGAGCTTAAACATTCAGTTGTACAAAATATCATTGTATGCTTTAATATATATTTTATGAAAGCTTCACTACTCTTCTTTAATCTTTACAAATACAATATAGGTGAACTTATTTTATATTAGTTGATGGAAGTATCTAGAAGCAAATGTATACTTGAAAAGTTCAACCAAAAATGATAAATGCATTAATGGAGATAAATGGAATTAGTTAAAAAAAATATATATTTGATGTACAACAAGATATCCATGGGTATTACATAGCCATCAAGATTTGACATGCATAAATGAATTAGGTGGATTTGATATTTGATACATGTAGGCTAGAGTACACGTGGTTATGGCATATCTACCAAAAATAGGCCTTACTCTAGACTATTAGTAACCTTGGTTACTTAAATTCATTATTTAAGATTATCAAAAATTTATTTTGATAATAACTTTGTAAAAATATTAGCAAATTGATTTTGTGATAAGTAAAATTCAAGATCTCTCCATTGTTGACTAGTTCTTGAATGAAGTGATAGGGTGTGTCTATGTGATTGATTATCTTATGAAACACATGATTATTTGAGACAATTTTTTTTGAATTATTATCATAGTATATCTTGGTTGTTTCTTCTTCGTCATGCACTATGTCTTATAGGACTCTCCTCATCCAAACTGCCTAACATGTTGCTAATGTGGTTGTAACATATTCTACTTCCACAAATGAGAGGGTGAAAATATGATATTTCATGGATGCCCACTCAATTATATTTTATCTAAAATGAAACATGTACCTATATGTGATTTTCTAGTCGTCAATACTATATATGTATCCAATCAGCTTGAACTCTTCTAAGGGAATATATAATATTCCATAGTCCTTTGATCTACCTATGTATTTTAGAATCCTCTTCATTTCTTTCTATTGTGATTCCTTGGGTTTCTCCATGAACTTTGAGATGAGGATATTACATACATAATATTAGGCAATATGGAAATTAAATACATCAGGTTACCAACAAGTCTTTTGTACAAGGCTAGACTAACATTGAATTTTTTATCTTCCATGCTCAGTTTCAATCCCATGGAAGCTAGTGTTGGTGCAAAATTGGCTTTTACCATGTTGAACCTCTTCAACAACTCATTTTGATACTCTTATTTACATACAAATATTCCTTTGTCTAATTGGTTGACTTATATACTAGGAAATTATTTCATAAACCTAAAATATATCATTTCAAATTCAATATTGATTGTTATCTTGAAAGAAGTAATTGACATCTCACTCATTAGTATGAGTTCATCCACATATATGCACATAATTATAATTTTGTCTTGATCATCACATTTTATGTACATGGTTTTTTATTTTTATTCTATTTTAGAATCCATTCTTCAAAAAATATGAATCAATTCTATTATATCATGCTCTCAGTGCTTATTTGAGCCTATAAAGTGATTTATTTAGTTTATAAACTTTGTGATCTTATCCCAAAAAATCATATATAGTTTATTATTAGACAAACACTTCTTCTAGTATGCCATTCAAGGAAAAAAAATTCACATCCATTTGGAATACATTCCAATTTTTTTGAGTAGCTATGGATAAAATGATTCTAATAGTGACTAATCCAACCACCAATGCAAAAGCCTCATTATATTTAATTCTTGGTTGTTAAGAGAAGCTATTTTATACTAGTCTTGATTTGTATTTCCCTACATTTCCATAAAATTTAAATTTGGTCTTAGATACCCATTTGACACCTATCACATCCTTTCCATTAGTAAGGTTTACTAGATCGAATGTGTGATTCTTTTTTATTGAATTGTTTTCTTAATCCATGTCACTAATCTAATTCTCATCTTAGACAACATCTTCAAATTGGATAGGATTAGCATGTGATAAAAATTCAAAATCATGATATAAACTAACATCTTCATCTAGTTGTGATACATCATAAATCTAATTAGGCTTATTATATTACTTGAAAAATATCTAAATAATGATCTTAGATATACTAGTGTGTGATTTGATGAATCATCATTATGATCACTTACTATTTTGCATGTACTTGACACTATATGTGTGCTACATGATGTAGTTGGAGTGTACCTTCTATATGTGTACATTCTTGTAGAGCTATAGGAACATGTTGAGCTTCATTTTATTATAAGTCATTATGATGTAGAATACCACCACAAAATATAGCTATCTTGTCTATACTTATATCCAATGATTATTCTTCAATGAATTATAAATCTTTGTTCATTATGAATTTCTTCATGATGGGAATGTATAGTTTATAAGCTTAGTACTACTCACTATATCCCAAAGATGCACTTTTATCCTCGATAATTGAGCTTCTTTCTCAAACCTCTTGGCACAAATGCATAAGCTAAGTTGCCAAAAAAGCATAGATGAGAAGAATTATGTTTATTTCCACTCCATAATTATTATGTAAATTTTTTATTTATTATATTCATTGAACATATGTTCAATATTTAACTATGCATCCTATTGCTTCTTACCAATATTCATTTGGTATATGTTTGGCCTTTAACAGGACCCAGAACACCTCCATGATTTTTATATTATTATTTTTCTACACCATCCTATTAAGGTCTATACCAAATTGTGAAATAATTATTCATTATATTATCTTTGAAAAAAATTAGGAATTAATTATAGATGTATTTTCCTCCTTGATAATATCTCAAAACTTTGGTATAATGGCCACTCTACTTTTCAACTTGGGAATCAAGTTCCTTGAAGACAATGAAGGCATAAAATTTGTGTTTCAATAATTATACCCATGTATTTCTAATATAATCATCAATGAAAGTGGAAAAATGTATACTTACACTGATTGAGGGGAATTGCATTTGTCCATAGAGATATTTGTGGACAATCTGACGTGGCACTCTTGTATGTACAATAAGAATTTCCTATAGCAAAATTGTCCCTATGTTTTTTACCAACTGTGTAACTCTCACAAACTATATTTGGTTTCTCAATAAATACAAAACCATTCACCATGTTATTTTGATGCAATAACTCCAAACCATTGAAGTTAAAATCAAAAAATCTTAGACACCATAACCATGACTAATTCTTAAATGATGCCTTGAATTATATTTTAGAAGGCACTTGAGTTTATAAATTTTAAAATCCATATGTAGGGGTCACTAGAGTAAAAATAATCAAAGGAAACATTATTCTACTTATCATGGTGACATTTTCTATTAGTCTCTTATTTGGAGGTACATTCGTGTTGACACATTTATTATTCTCAAATTAGACTATGTAGCCCTTTTTCACTAGCTTACCAATGCTCAATATGTTTTTCTATAAACTATGACCACAATAGACAATATGGATGTAGTTATGTTACCATTACATTATTCTAATGGTAATTCACCTTTTCCCATAACTAAAAATCTATTTTCATTTCCTAGCTTGACTTCTTTCTTAATAGATTCATGCATGATTGAAAATAGTTCTTCTCTTCTAGTCATGTGGCTATTAAAACTACTATTTAGGAACCATACATCTTTTGTGCTATATTGTGATACATTTATAGTGATCATAACTATGTTTACACTAGAACTGGTGGGCTCATATTATTTAGAGAAATTGGCATTTTTTGTTCATGTCAAATTATTTCTTCTTGCATTCATTTGCATAGTGGATAAATTTATTCCAATAATGGGATAGTATATTAGATTTGTAATTCCACTCACTATGACATTAATTATGTTGGATGGACAATATTTTTTCCTCTAACTTTGGTAGGTGTGTAGAAGGAATGTGCACTGGTGTTAGATCTTCTATCATCATAAGATGCAATTTATCTTCCTCTTTTAGGCACATATTTGCCTTTACAGAAATTAGTTCTTCCTCTTAATTTTTTATCTTAGACTTGATATTTAAATTCTTTCTGGATTGAAGATCCATTGGATATATTTAATCTACACTTGTGGGATAATAGTGATCCTATTAACTTTTTAATACATAGTTACATGAGGTCTTTTGATTCTTTAATACTAATTAAAGTGGAGTAAAATTTCTTAGGTAGACTCCTCAAGATCTTATCCACAATATTTTTATATTCAAGTGTATCACCACGAGACCTTATGTGTCTCAATATGCTAATTACATGTATGAAAAATGAATCAACTAAACTAGGCTCCTTCATCTATAGGTTCATGATGTCTGTTATTAACATCTATGTTTTTTCAAACTTCACTTTTTTGGTGCCTTTATAGACTATATAAAATCTATCCCATGCTCTCTTCAATCTGCTTCTCCTTGATGGATCGTTGAATGAGGAATAGTTATTTTACATCTTAATTCTTGTTCTCCTTGATCTAGTCTTTATCTACTTGCGATAACAGTTAGAGTTTTTACTAGTTAGATGGTTTTATAAAAATGTTCTCTACAAGGTATCAAATGTCTTATGAATAAAATAATGTATTTTATAATAATTCTCCCAAAGTAATATTTATTTTTGTTGAATATTATAATCTATGGTTGTGCTAATTTATTTTTAGTACTTTTCATTATAGATAGGTGTATATATTTGAGGTGAAAAATAAAGTGATATCTTAAAAGGTATAATTAAGGCACTTACATGAGGTTGATTGAGAAAATAAGTTAGACACTAAGGTTGGGCTCTTGATTTGAAGAGTGTATAAATAGTATGAAAATATGGGAACTTATGAGCTTCTATAACTAACACTAAAATTGGAATTAAATGCATATTTAAGGAACTAATATTAGGAAATTTAACACTTGTTGATTGGCACTAAAATGTGGCACAAATATTCTCATTGATATAGGTCTAGTGAAAATCTTGAATAGTTTGGTCTTTTTTTTTAAATATTATTCTTTCCCTCCTCCCACCTACATGTATGTGCTCTAGAGTTTCTTAGCTATAATGAATTGAATTAAATGCATAATTTGAATTTTAAAATTTATAATGGAGGATCCATTTAGGGTTTTGATGCAAATAGGGGTAGTAGTCAAAGAATAGAGATCGAAGGAGAAGATGCATACAACATCATTATGTTAAACTGGTAATATGAGAAAAAGAATATGAATAATATAGAAATAAAAATAATGTTTTATAACACTATTCTAAATGATTCAACATAGAAGAAGGAGAAAAGGTAAATCTACATTAGGATATAGCACATTTTGTGTAGGCAAGGAAGAAAGACAACATATAGTCCAACATATAAATGTTTTGAAACATTTTTAGTAAGAGTTTAATATAAATCTATATATGTGATTATTTTTGAGTTATAATTAGATTGTAATATTATTTTCTAGTCAATATTCAAGTATATATTTTGTGTATGTTTAGTCTATAAATATTATCCCCTATTTTAATCTTGTTTTAGCCCAGCTACTTAGTGTTTTTATTCCTTCTATACTAGATTTTGGATATCTCTAGATATTCACTATTAAGATTATTTATTTTCTTACTTATTTGGCCTATATGCATATTATCTCCAAGAATAGGTACTATATGCGTTAGGTTGATATATTCCATTTAGACATGGCAAAAAGTAGTTATAATTCATGGTATAAACCTCTTACATTTGAAAGAACGAACTACGATGTTTAGAGCATCAATATTAAGACTATATTTAACTTTTAAGAGTTATGGGAATTGGATAAAGTTGTCTATAATGAGTTTGAATATAAATAATCCTTTAATGATTTAACTCGAGCACAAAATAATACATTAAATAAGAATAGAAATAATGAATCCAAGGCCCTTAGATACATACGAATGGCATTAGCTGATTCAATATTTTCAAAGATAAAAATAGCAATCCATTACAAGAAATCTTGGGATATTATAATGAATGCCTATCCAAGAGGTGAAAAGGTGAAGCTTTTCAATTTTAAACTCTTCAGAAGGGACTTTTACACTTAGGTGATGAAGGATAATGAGTATATGAATGACTTCTACACAAGGACAATCAGTATTGTCAACCAAACTAAGGCATGTGCTAATGCAATTAAAGATCATAGAATAATATATAAGGCATTAAGGAGTCTTCCAATAAGATTTATCCCTAT
Source organism: Torreya grandis (assembly GCA_037957365.1). NCBI lineage: Eukaryota > Viridiplantae > Streptophyta > Pinopsida > Cupressales > Taxaceae > Torreya > Torreya grandis. The sequence continues at coordinate 928,799 of JARHVA010006076.1, read as the reverse complement.
TTGGTTACTATTGAGGAATCCAATAACTTGATACCAATCATAATTGACGAGTTAATGGGTTATTTACAAACCCATGAACAAAGGCTGAATAAGTCAACCATCTCCTCCCATGAGAAAGCATTCAAGACCAATGTGAATGTTAGAGGAAGGGGGATAGGACAAATCAAGAGAGGAAGAGGAAAAACTTGAAGTAAATAATAATTTGAAAGATGTAGCCATCAATATTCATAAGGAAGAGGAAGAGTAAGGAGTAGAAGCACTTCTAGAGGATAATTTAAACAAAGGTATGATAAGTCTAATGTATAATATGTTTATTTAAATAAGTATGGGCACTATACTAGTGAGTGTAGAAATAAATAGTATGATATGAATAGGTAGAATTCAAATTTATATAAGGCTCAAGAGGGTGATAATAATAGGAATGAAAAAGGTGTAAATTTTTTTATAACGTGCAACATTACAAAGAAACTTAGTAGAGAGATATGGTATTCAGATAATGCTTGTATCAACCACATGAGTGGAAATAAAGACATGTTAAACCACATTGATGAATAAATAAAATCAAAGGTAAATATGTGAAATAATGAGAAGGTTGCATTCATGGGTAAAGGAAACTTTTCTAATCGCACCAAGCAAGGTGATAAAAGATAAATTCAAGATGTTTATTATTTGTTTGGGTTGAAGCAAAATTTAATTATCATTGGGCATATTGTTCCAAAGGGATATAAGGTATTATTTAAGAATGAAAAGTGTATCATTTGTGATAGGATTGGTAGCTATACATAGTTTATAGTAGTCAAGATGACAACCAATTGGTTATTTTCTTTAAGTATGTAAAGTGAGCCTATAACAATGTTTAAAATAATTATGGTGGATGAATCACTCTTCAAAACCTTAGACTTGGGTATTTATACTTTGGTGGGATAAACCTTATCTATAAGAAGTAAATGGTGAAAGGTTTTACCTAATATAATATCCAAATAATGTGTGTGAAGGTTACATATAGAGGAAGTAACATAGGATTACATTTGTCATGGGTATGTCATGCAGAGCAAGAGATCCTTTATAATTAATCCATTCATACTTGTGTGGTTCTATGAATACTCCATATTTTTATAATAATGTTTATTTGATGAAATTAATAGATGGCTTTAGTTGATATATATGGCTGTATTTTTTTAAAGATCAAATAAGATGCATTTGATACATTAAAGAATTCAAAGCCTTTATTGAGAAAAAAAGTGCAATATACATCAAGATATTGAGAATGGATATAGGAATAGAATATATCTCTAATCAATTCATGAATTTTTAAAAGGAGAAAGGCATCAAGCAACAATTTATAGTTCATTATACACTATAGGAAAATGGTGTGGCCAAGAGGAAGAACAAAATCATCCAAAAGATGGCAAGGAACATGATAAAAGATAAAGGTTTACCTAATTATTTTTGTGTTAAGGTTGTAGGAACAATATTATATTGTTTGAATATTTTTTCAACCAAGAGAGTTAGTAATATGATCCCTCAAGAAACATGGAACAACCAAAAGTCTAGTGTTGAACACCTTAGAATGTTTGGATATATGGCATATGCACATGTCCCAAAACAAAGAAGAATAAAGTGGGATGATAAATATGAAAAGTCTATTTTAATATGGTATAGTTACCAATCAAAGGCTTATAGATTGTAAAATCTAGTCACTGAGGATATTATGATAAGTTGATATGTTCAATTCATTCAACATGAAGCTTGGTGAAAGAGACAAGAAGAGTAGTAAGTTTAAATAAGGGATAGTTGACCATTTTATTAAATCTAAAAAAATGGGTGGTAAAACCCCACATTCGCTGAGTTGGATCTATATTTAACAAAGGGTTAATTCATCTAGTGGCAGCTGCCAACAAAGAGGTCAAGGGTCAACTCATTAGTCAACATTGTGTTCCTCCAACTCAAATCAATGCTTACCAATGACAAGGAGCTTCCAAGAAGCTTATGAGTAATCAAGGTATGATCAAAATGGGTAATAAAAAATGAATTATAATATATTATTATTAGTTGATCTTATTTATTATGAGGAAGTATTCAAGGAAAATAAGTGGTTTGAGGCAATAGATGGAAAAATGCATGACATAGAAAAAAATTACACTTTCAAGATAATAGACTTACTAGAAAGAAAAGAGGTCATAGGAGTCAAGTGAGTTTACAAGAATAAAACCACTCTTGAAGGAAAGATAAAGAGACATAAATCAAGACTAGTAATGATTGGCTACAAATAAAGGCTTAGATATGACTATAATGTTAGAGAAAGTGAGAACAATCATTTTAATAGTTTCTCAACACAAGTGAAATGTGAATCAAATGGATGTAAAGTTAGCCTTATTGAATGGATTTATATAATAAGAGGTTTATGTGGGATAACCACCTAGTTATGAGATTCTCAAACATGAAAACAAGGTGTATAGGCTAAAATATGCATTATATGGGCTCAAGCAAGCACCAAGGGCATGGTACAGCTGAATAGAATCATACTTGTTGAGGAATAGCTTTAGAAAAAAAGTTAGTGAGCCCTGTATATACATCAAGGTAAGCAGAGAAGGTATTTTTATTTTTGTTATGTATGTAGATGACCTAATATTCATCAAAAATTCAAATTAGTAAATTGAAGAGTTCAAATCATCCAAGAATAAATAGTTTGAGATGACTAATTAAGAACTATTAAAGTACTTTCTTGGTATAGAAATTAAAAAATAAATGAAGGCAAATTTATATGCCAAACTAAATATAAAAAAGATATTTTGGAGAGGTTTAAGATGATAAACATCAAACAAATATTTATACTAGTTGAGAGAAGGTTGAAGTTTCAAAAGAATCATTGCAACAACAATGTAGATGTAATATGGTACAAGAGGTTAGTGGGAAGCCTAATGTGTTTATCTACAACTAGATCAGACATCATGTATGTAGTTAGCCTCATATATAGATTCATGGAAAATCTAAATGAGAAACATTGGAGAACAAACAAAAGAATATTCAGGTATTTCAATGTAACAAAAGGATATGGAGTTTTGTATGCAGTACAAGATGAGTTCCATCTAGTAGGTTAGATAGATAGTGATTAGACAGGCAGCCTAGTTGTTAGAAAGAGTACATTACGGTATGTATTTCATCTTAGTTCATGATCAATATCCGAAGATTCAAAGAAATAATTGATCATTTTTATTTCCACATCTAAAGTGAAATATATATTAGCCAATGTAGTAGCATGCCAATCCATATGATTATGGAGGATAATTTTTGATTTGCGTGAGGAGAAACAAGAAACTTAAACTATATTTTGTGATAACATATCCTCCATTACATTAATTAAGAATACCATTTTTAAGGTAGGATAAATCACACTACAATTGATTATAACTTCATTAGATAGTTACTTGAAAATCATGTGATAGAGCTTAAATTTTGCTAGTCACATTAGTAACATGATGACATTTTTACTAAGTTGTTATCAAAAGGTAGTTTTATATATTTAAAAAAAAGTTTAGGGGTCATATATGCAATAGTATTAGACTTAGATGGTTTTATGTTAGCTCCAAATTACATCAACAAAACATTTTATTTCACCGATCAAGTTCTGTAGTTCACCATTCAAGTTTTGTAGTTCACCAGTCAAGCTTTAAAGTCTTCAAAGTTGTTAAAAAGATGTATAAAATGAGTCCAAAAGGAAATAGGTGGCTAAAAAAAAGTTATAAGGATGTTTTATAGATTAAAAAGAGTCCAATAAAACATGTTATAAAGGTAAATAATAAGGAAGAATTTTAAAAATATTATTTTTCTCATTCTCCTACCTACTTTTACATGCTTCAGATTTTCTCAAGTACTACTAAATTAGTTAATTGCATAATTTAGAATTTGAATTTTTGAATGGAGGAGCCATTTGGTGTTTTGGGGGATTTTGGTTGGTATGTGGAGAATTCAAAGAAGGTAACACAAGGAGAAAATAAAATAAAATATAATTTAGAGGATGTATAAAATAGAGGCAACAGTCAGAGAATAGAGCCTAGAGAAGAAGATGTATACAGAAACACCCCATTAAACTAGTACAAAGACAAAAAGAATATGAATAGTAGAATAGATAAAAAATAATGTTTTATGATAGTATTATAAATGATTCAACATAGTATAATAAGAAAAGGTGAATCTATAGAATCATATCACATATATTATGTAGGCAAGGAAGAAGGACAACATACAGTCCAACATATAAGTGTTTTGAAGCTTTTGTAGTAATGATTTAATAAACATATCTAGATGTGTTTATTTCTAAGTTATAATTAGATTTTAAAATTATTTTATAATAAAGGTACAAACATATATTATGTGTTTTTTATTCTTTAAATAGTTTCCCCCATTTTAAGCTTGTTTTAAACTAGTTTCTCAGTGTTTTGCTACCTTTTATGCCAACTTCAAGATATCTCTAGAGCTTTAGTATTAGGCTTCTTTTCTTTCTACCTACATGGGCCTATCTATATATTATCTCTAAAAATGACTTATATGAATTTATTTTGATGAATTTTAGGCAAAAATGTGCTAAAGTATTATGTTCAAATATTCTTGGCACAAATTTCCTTCCTTCAACTTCAGACTTGGTCTAGTTTCTCTCTCAGCTTATATGGCTACAATGCACATTATTGTATAGACAAAAGGTATAATCTTCATGGATGAAAAAATATTACAAAGGAAGGTAAATGAATTCATCATTTAGATCTAATGTACTATAAATGTATAGATTTGGCTCAGTTAACATGAATGTAAGCTTGGTCTTATTTTTGAACAAATGTTGGGCAAAGAAGCTTCAAATTTTGCACAATAATGATTTTGGATGAAGGTATTGTTATAAACCAAATTTTCACCCTTTGAATGGTATTTCAATCCTTCCAAATTTGGAATATCATGGAAACACCTCATGGTTATGCATGACATATTGGAGAGGGGAATATCTAGGGTATAGGGCTAAATCCCCTTGATGACTAAATTAGTTTCAAACACTAATCTATCAATTTCTAGGAAAAGGTAGAGAAACTTATTATAATGTGGGGGATTCAAAAAAATAGTTGGACCACTATGAATCAAATTTAAATGCACATTAAACATGAGACTAACCTACACATGACACTATTCCAAATCTACATATCTATATCAATGTTTCTCATGAAGGTTGTGAAGAATGCTTGGTCTAAGAGGACTAGTCAAAAGGTCATATCATGAAACTAGAGAATATGATAATCACTCAACTTTCAAACCTCATGTAAACACTTCAAAATACTTAAAAAAAGGATTTCAAACTAAACATAGGGCTATAAGGTTGTCAAGAGTTTCAAATCATTCTATGTAGTCATGGTCTGATTGCAAGGCAACTTATTCAAGTTCATCTTGTTTCTCATTTTGGACTATGTCAAAATCATTCATAACCTAAGATTGGTTAATTAGATAACATTCAACCTCAATACCAGTTTTAACCTAAACAAATTTAGGTGAAGTTGGATCTTCTTCTTGAATCACACCATTAAGACCATTTCCTAGAACCTTATCCTTGAAAACAAATTTGGATTTATATTCTCTAAATAGAGAAACAATAAATATATCCTCATCAAACTCATTTGAAAAATATTAATTACATTCTTTTTGACATTCAATTGAATCTTAAATGTTTTCTCATTTACTTCCCATATTAAAGGTTCCTCTTCGAGAAGGGGGATGGTGGGAGGTTAATGGATAAGTTCATAAGTTGGAGAGGGAGTGTGAGGTATGGTGGATGGTTCATGAATGATCTTTGGAATAAAGGGATTACTATTTCTAATTTGGGTCTTGGATAAGTAAGACTCTTCTAGTAATTCTTGAAAGGAAAACTAGTTGAGTTGGGCAATGGAAACTTCATTCTCTTTAAATGGAAATTCATTCTTCTTATAGTCATCATGAAGTTCATTCATAGCTACAAATTGATTTTAATGTTCATATATTATTAACTCCTTATTTTGAAAACTTTCTTTGATATATCTCTAAGATGGAGTAGATTTAGATTCTTGAGGAGAGGGAAATAGGACCTGAATAACCTCAAGGTTTTCTTTGACTTTAGTTTTTTAAACTTGGCTCTCTTCCTCTTGTTTCTCCTAAGACATAACTACTTGGTTCCAAGTTGGTAATTTGACACTAGTAGGTTATATTGGATATTGAATTGGATATCTTAAAGTATATTCTCAAGGATATGGAGCATATGAATGTTGATAAGGAACACAAGGGGTTTCTTTAAAAGTTTGATCACACTCAATATTTTGGATTTCCCAAATCACCATCCTCTCCAATATAAATTCACATAATTCATTTCACTCTAGTGGACCATTAGATACAACTATAAATCACCCAATCACTTCTTCATATTGATAATTTGAACAAACCTTTCTTGATAATTCTAATACTTTACTCTTAATTTTATTTGTTCCATCTTGAAAAGCTTGGGAAGCTAATGGAGGAAGAGGAGAAGGATAGGATGGTTGAAGAAAAGGCTATTCATATGTATTATGATATTCATATGTGGATGATATAGGGTGATCCTAATACTAATATTACTCATAAGGAGTGTAAGATTGACGTTATTGATAATAAGGGGGATGGAAAGATTCATAAGTCTATTAAGGTATGTATTTGGGTTACCAAGAAGGCTGATAAAGAGTACTATAGGATTAATATGAAGCATCATTCTATTGCTAAGGTGTATAATAGGATTGATAAGGCTCATGGTGACGCTGATAAGGAATATTATACGCTTGAGGATATTCACCAATTTGCATGAAATTCAAATCTACCTCAAACTTATTCATAACAACATCATCAAGACAATGAATCAAACACATAACATACTTTGAACAAGTTACTAGGCTACTAGAACTAGTTAATTATGCATGGAGTCTCCACTAATGTTTTGAATGCCTCCTTAAGCTGATAGGTAGAAGAATAATACCAATAATCATTTCACTACTTTAGACCTTAATCCCACCGAGCATACCAAAACTATTAACAACCAAATTTGTAACTTTTGGAAGATAGTCAAACCCTTCCAAATTTAAAATAACATGGAAACACTTCAAGGTTTTGGGTGACGTATTGGAGAGGTGAATCTGTAGCTTAAAGGGATAACTCCCCTCGATCAATCACTTTATCTCAAACACTAATATATCACTTGATAACAAAAGGGAGAGAAACCTATTTCGATGGGGGTGATGCACAAAAATAGTTGGACCACTAACAACTAGATCTAAATGCACTTAAAACATGATACTAACCTACACATGACACTATTCTAAATTTACCTTGCTACATCAATTTTTCTCATGAAGGTTGTGAAGAATGCTTGGGATAAGAAGACTAAGGATGCTTGGGATAAGAGGACTAGTCAAAATTTCAAATCATGGCACTAGTGAATATGCTACTCACGTAACATTCACACCTCACTTCAACACTTCACAAGACCTAAAAAAAGGATTCCAAACTAAACACGAATGCAAGAAAAGATAAACATGACAATAAATCAAGATTATCAATTATAAATATCAACTAATAAAACATACACATGGGGGATTCAAGGATAATTTTTTTATCTCCTAAATATGCTCTTCTACTCTAAATGACATGGAAGTTTCAAACCTTGCTTGACACCTTGCCTTGCTCATCAAAACTACCCTTTACCTTGGCTTGTTAGAGGACAAATGGCATTCTTCAACATTAGATAATTTCAAATTACATTCCAACTGAATTATTGACAAATTTCATCTATTAAAATATTTCCAACCAACATCTCAATGTAAATAATAATTCATCTCCTTAGGTGTCTTGAAACTCTTTCATCTCACTAGGAAAATCTGGCTTACAAGTAGTATAACCTGATTTCATCTTATCTAATGCATTCTCTCTCCATGGAAGGCATATACATATCATATTAGACCTATAATAACTCATTTTGAGTCATCAAACTCTCTTTAAGACTCCATTTTGCATCAAAAGCTCTTATTTAGCCTCATTCCTCATAGCCCTAATTCCTTGTAGCCTAAAATCATGAAAAACTCTTTGTGTATAAAAATGTACATATGGTATTAATAAATTAAAGATATATTAGAGGACCCGGTATTTGTTTATAGCTCCATGTCAATTTTTTGGGACTTAACTCTAAGTATAATTTTCCTTTTAAGCCCATTGTCTCTCTTAAATTAGGCTTCCTTACCTAGAAAATAACTTATGAATCTAAAGGATTACCACATGTGTGAAACATTAAAAAAACATGTGATTTAATCTACCCATGATAAGGCCAACTTGCATACCAATTTTTATCTCTTGAGACCTTGTATGGATATTTGAACCATCGAATCATCAAAACCTTAGTCTAGGCATTCGAGCAGGCTTAAGAGACAAGTTGAGTGTTTTAACAAGAAACTTTTAGATTTCAGTATTTAATTTTTTTTTTATGTTTATAACATCATCCAATAATTCTAAATTCTAAATAGAGGCTTCTTGAAGTGTTTTATAGGCTACATATAGACCTTTTAGCTTCCAAATTATAGCATTTTCAACTTTTTAATTCACTTGGCAACTTGAAAAGCTTGTATATCATTTTGAGGGGCCTGAAAAAGTGTTTATATGATTATATGATCTATTCCATGTCTTTATATACCTCAATTCTTGAGTTAGAATCCACATTATACCATGCATACTTGTAAACAAGCTTACATTCATGTATTATACCTTATTCTATATAATATTGTACTTTTTCATGCCAACCATTACCCTAATCAGGTGCTCATGGGAGTTTTAAGAGTCATTCAATTAATTTGTAATATCTAATAAATCCATTTTATTTCATTGGAAATCATGTTTATCACATCAGGTCACTAGGAGGGGTTATTGGTAGGTTGTGAGTGCTTTAGGGTCTTAACAATGAGTCATACAATACAAACCACTAAACTAAGAACCATGCCCAAATATGGAATTTCACAAGATTATATAATACCTCCAAGCTCTTATGTCCACCATGCACCTTTTTCATGAAATATGTAAGCAAGTTTTGAGACTCTTTTAGGTGGAAAGACTGTGTTAGTGAAGTCTAGAAGAGAAGATGGGTCTAAAAGTATATTTTAGTGTTTATTTCTACTTATAATCAGCTAAAATATGTCTTAAACACTCACCAAGACATTTTACAATGGTATTCTCACCATCCTTCTTCATCAATCCTCTTGCAATCATATTTGATTGATGTTATGATGTTTACCTCTTTTCCTCTCTATAGAAAGTGTTTAGAGATTCATAGAGTGTGTGCCAATTTTATCAACATCTCTTAAAGTCTTTTACATCCCTGTTTCACCTTCCATCAAACATTCCTTCCTCACAAAAAACATATGTCTATGTGTTGATTTAAGCTTACTAGACTTAGAAAGAACATTGCCATCAGTCATCATTTTTACTTAAGATCTTCAAGACCATGATAAGATTATAGATGGTTCCAAAACCACTTACAAATTTCAATTAAAAAATTATGACACTATTATATTCTAATTTTTTCATTAATTTATATCACTGAGCTAGCTTGTAGATTTCATGATTGTATATGCAGGATTCAAGTGATTCCTTCTTGGTCAAACTTTCATGATATCTTTTTGAGTTATTTGACCTCATATGTTTTCACTACTTTTTACATTCACTTGAACTAGAATTCAATACTCCTCATGTTTACTATGCCTTCACTCAGACCTTGAAACCAACCTACTCACATTTCAACATGTAGATGTATATGGACTATGTTTGCAAGGTTAGAGTGAAACTTTCCAAGTCATTTTCCCTCTGACATTATTATTTAAGTCTCATTATTATTTATTTTCTTCAAGAAATTATTTATCCACTTAGACTCAATCATAAAACCTTGAATTATCTTATTCAAGTTTGGAAAACAACTAAGTTACTCATGAAATCTTGAATTTGTGTGCCAAGAGTCTCTTGGCTATAGGTGAAGATTGAGAGAGTTATTTAAACATTAGGACTTTAACATGAACTCTTAATTAGGACACCGATAATTTTATATAATATTAACTTCGTGAAGGTTCCTTCTCATTAATTTTATTTTTTAGTAGACATGTTAACACCCTCTTTCTTGCAAATCTAACTATCTCTAATAGGTTTGTAGGTCTGATTAGAGGTTCAATAGTAGGTTTTGAATGGCATAATTGTCTACCATTTATTACACACACTTTAAAAATATATACTCTCACTTTCCACTCATGCCAAGTTAATTTAACCTCATTTATTAAAGTAAAACTTGTCTTATCTCAAATGAAAATGGCCCTATAGGTCTGTTGACTTGTAGGTGTAACTCTTGGTCATGTTAGGCCTCTTCAACTTGTATATATTGTTCATATTGGCTTTGAGGAGACCTTTATATTTTTAAAATAACCTAATATAATAGGTTTTTACATTCAAATCATGCTATCAAAACATATTTCTACCTTCTCAATCAACTGTATATAATTACGGGTAGAACACAGTCCTTGACATAAGACCATTATTTGGTGTTTACAGCTAATGTGAATGAAATTAGTCATGATAGAAGGATTTTTTTGAAATAAAAGGTTATATTAATCTTATTATAATAAAAATTACACTATTAAATTTACATATACATATTTAAATGTATAGTTATACCTTTCAAAATATAATTGTACCTATAACCTCATAATACAGTTTTCAAAGTGAACATGAATGCCATTAAATAATTTGATGTTAGAATGAATAGAAAATCCATTAATGAACCTATATTTATATTAATTAGTATATAAACATTAATAAATACCTTCATTTCACCCCTTCAAATGTTGTAAACCTTGTAACAAATAAAGACCATAAAAGTCAAATGTGTAGACTGTGTACAATGAAGTTTTATTGCCAAATTGAGGCCAAAAGTGACAATAAAGTGTTAAATAATGTGATGAGAGTGACTTCAATAATTTTTAATATCATTAAAAACTTCTCCCATTCTTTAATGAGTTCATTATTTCTCCTCAGAGGCCCAAAACTAACCTTGTCATGGTTTTGCACCTCAAAAAAGCACCTTACCTCTTTATAAATTTCTCATAAATATAATGAGATCAATAAAACAAAAAATTCCATTAATCGAGATTCCATATGGGTTAACAACTCTAATCAAAATATTAGATTGTAGCTCCACCTATACAACCTATAACATTCACTTCAAAATGGCCTTCATGAGCTTGTGAAGGAAGTGATGAAGGAGAGAGAGAGTTCATTGAAACTTTGAGACGTGAGACTTCCTTACATAAATTATTATAACTTGTAGAAGACAAAAGGACATTGATAAACTATTTTCACCAAAAAGTGAGTTCAAGAAGTCCATACAAGTGCCAAAACTCCACTTTTTGGTGTTAAAATGTAAGATTATGAGTTCTTATTGACTTTTAACTGTCATATACACATTGCAAACTCTTTCTAAATATTAGATAAGTTTCATATATAGATAAATCACCTCAGTGGGATTTGGCATACATGAAAGTTAGGAAAAATCACCTTCTTCCTAATAAAATATTGCCTTAAAGTCCACAAAAGAACCTTAACTTCTCTAAATCATCATAAAATGTTTATTTAAGTTGGTTAAGGCATGAAAAGACTTGAAGAGACACTGACGGACCTATGAAACATCTTACACAAGTCTCATCACTCTATGATATGCCTAGGCAACTACAACACCAAGAAAGAACCTTATCTTAATTTTTCTAAATAAACATTAATATTTACTAACAACACTTTAATAATTCTATTTAATACCTCAAATTACATGAAAAAGCTATAAAGAAGGTTATCAAAAAATGGAAAGATTTTTTTTACCTATAGGGGTTGATATTTTGACCTTAGGGGTCAAAATTAGTCAATAGATATTTGAAAGACAATGGTAATTATTTTGACACTATGATGGTTTAGATGAGTAGAAAAAAAATATCCTTGTCTTGGATAGACTCCCCATGGATGCAAGTCACCCCACAATTTATTGAATTTACACTATATTGACTTTAATTTTGGGTTCTACGTTAATAAAGTCATGTTTGTAAATTCTAGTTGAAGGTGCTTGGAGTTAGATGACTTGAATGGTATGCATGGCTCTCCTTTGGACCCTTTCTACTCATAATAGGATCAGAGGATCATTAGGCTCGGATACTAGATTGTAAGACTGAGGGGTATAGATTTACTTTTGGTTTGCTATAGAAAAAATAAGAACAAATAACATCGTTAAAAACATTCAAGTCAAATATAATAGACAAATAAAATAGAATAATAAAATTTAAATAGATTTTTCAAGAGTTTTAATACTCAGATGCACCAAACAGCATTGTAGGCTTCAATGGAGATTTTCATAGAGCTCCACTACTCTTCCTTGTTCATTACAACTATAGTACATGTGACCTAATTTTATATTAGTTAATGGAAGTCTCTATATTCAATGGTTTACTCAAGAAGTTCAACCATAAACAATAAATAAATTAATGAAGATGGATGGAATTACATAGGGTAGATGAATATTTAATGTATAATTAGATATCTATGGGAATGACATAGCCATAAAGCTCTTACATTCATAAATGATGTAGGTGGATTTTATCTTTGAGATATGTAGGCTAGAGTACACATGGATAGGTCACATCTTCCAACAGCTAGGGTTTGATCATCCTTGGGACAAAAAACACAAAGAAGAGGGCTCTACTGAAGGAGGCTAAGGTGACACCCATCCATCCTATGTGACATTGAGATTATTCAAAAAATATTTAATACCCCAAGCATGAGTAAACAACACATAAGTTCATAATAGTTCATAACCCTACACAAGATAATTCCACCAAGACAAGCCAATAACATTTTTTACACAAGATGATGAACCCCGTCCCTTCCATTAAGGAGAAGTAGATGGAGAAGAAATTACCATTTCTTGAGTGAATATTCAAAATTCTAGGTGTTGGTGAAGGAGTGAAATATAATATTTGGTCAGGTGGAATATAACTCATTGTACATGGAGCACTCTCTAAGTGATTGAAGAGATCTTCAAGATGTTAATACTCAGGTCCCACTTTATCAACTAGTGCTTGATTCTTTAAAAAAGTTAATGAAATGAAGAACAATTTACCATTAATAGAAAAATTCATATAAATATCTTCATTGTTAAATATTCCTAAATTTATAGACATCCATAGTTGAAATAGAGTAATAAAATTTAAAGAAATTCCATAGAAAAGCAATCTATGAAGGTCGATATGTTTGGTCCCCAAAAACATTCATGCACCAATTAATCAGCTTTAGGTGGTAAGGTTGGAATAAGCTATGAATCCATTCCAAAAAATTCAAAAATCTTACACTTATATAAAAGAGGTGTTTAAAATTTTCCATTTTGGAGTAGATTGGATAGTTTTGACTAGGAATCCCAATGTGATCAAGATGTTCCCTAAGAGGAAGGCCTTGCTAATTTAAACACTAAAAAAGTGATCAATTTTGGGATCAAGCTTGAAATTCTAAATATTATTCAGTCTTATAATCCATGTTCTATGAGAATACTTTGGATTCCATCTCCTATTGAGTTTACCCAACACATCAGAGAATAGACTCCTGATCTAATAGAGGAGACAAGGAGAGTAATTTATGAAGGTGGTATAGCAATTCCATAGCCAGTCTTATAATTCATGAATCACACAAAGTTTACAAACCCATATTATGATTCATAAATTAGGCATCAAATAATGAATAATAAAAATGCAAGGTAAGTCTAAATTATTAATCTATTATAATTTCCTTTGAGCATGTACCATAAGATCCAATCATGAGAGAAAATATAATGTGAAATAGTTCAAATTAATTTATTTAAAAGTCAAATGTGTTTTATGGATGGCATATCTACCAAAGATGTTGGAATTAGTCATGATATGGGACCACCATAGGTTGTGATCATTAAAAGTGATATTAATACAAAATCCATATCTGACCCATTTTGAAAAGGTTTTCACTATTTCAAAAAAAATCCAAATGTTTTTAGCCACAAAGGACTCTTATATCTTGACAAGGACAAAATTAATTGAAATGGTATGCAATCCATTTTTCAACAATATTTACCATATGGAAATCCTACAATAATGTAGTGCCTTAGGATAATTTTCCAAGCCTCATTTCCCTAAATTACTCTAACGATCAACTTAACATAGAGAATAGTGATTTATCTATAGATGTCAATAATGCTCAATCATCTTTTGTCATAAAGAAGTGAAAAACATATCCAAAACAACTATCTAGAATCATGTAGTTTACATAGCATTTTCTTATAAAATATCTCTAAGCACATTTTTTCTAATTTTCCATATGAGTCTTTTGAAGGATCCTAACAAGAAGGATCATTGGCATGGGTGGTGAAAATAATTTTGGTGTATACTTGGAACTTTATTAAAAGATAAAAATGCTTAGTAACTATATACTAAGTGATGTTAGATATGTTACAAAAGTTTTAAATGTTGTATCCCTTTGCGGCATGGTTTTTATCACACTCCTTGACATGGTGGTGTGGGGGGTGAAATATGCCCCCAACCCACTATCATCTCAAGTGAGTCGAGGGTGCCAATGGAATTTTATTGATCCCCCTCGGTGAGGGTTCGGGGTTGTGACCCCTGAGTCAAAAAATAAGGAGTCTAACCCATATTTATAAGAATATCAATTCCATGAAATTCTATTTTTAGTAAGGAAATTTCTAATGGTATTTTTTCACTATATTTTTAGGAGGAATCCAATGGTTATTTACCTATAATATCCCTACTAGAATCTATTTAGAATAACATGATTTCTTTATTTAAATTTAATCAACATATTCTTTCATTAGATTTAGCTACGAGAATATAATTAGTGATCTAAATAAAACACTCTCATTATATTAACTATGAAATAATCATGTGACATCTATCCATCACTTATCACTATCAACATATGAAACACATAATAACTAAATATAGAAAGAAATTATAGATATCCATCCATGATTGGTATCAACATAAAAACACTATTGCTAATGTATAATGAGTAAATGATTACATCTCATCAGGGATAATAATAATAATAATAATAATAATAATAATAATAATAATAATAATAATAATAATAATAATAATAATAAGGCTACACAAAGCATGAGTTCCCCAAACTCCATTATTTAAGGCAATCTCAAGTGTTGTCTACAAATATTTATGAAAGGAGAGTATCATCTAAGAACTTTTCCACACCACCCATGAACCACCTATCCCACACACAATCCCACTGTAGCTAATCATCATCCCTTCATGGATGAATAGATAATGGTAGTGTGGAAATCCAGAGAGACAAGCTAGTGTTTGTGTGTTGTACGATTGCTAATAATATGAAGTGTACCAAAAAGAAATATATTCTAACATGATATCATACAAACGTGTAAATCATTCATATGAAATGACAATGTCTAACTAACATTACTTTGGCCAAATCTTTCAATAATTATTGTTCTCTATGATCAGTCAATTTCATAAACACCACATGATTAGATTACCCTCATATGGCATTGGTGATACTAATAATCTAATGAAGTTTATTTCATTATTTACTTCGTACCAATCATATTATATTTGGTTAACATAAATATAACCAATAGATTCTTACAAATTACTTCCTACTACCAATCATAAAGCATGCTAAATACATGAATACTCAAAATGCATACATTTAATCTATCAAATGTGTGAATGAATATCCATCATATTATTTATCACATTAATAATAATAATAATAATAATAATAATAATAATAATAATAATAATAATAATTCATACCACCTGAGTATAATTTATATTTAAACTTCATATTCTACTTTCTGTAAGTAAATACATATGTAGTACATTCTAGGATAACAACAATATCAAAGTCTCTTATGTTTATGTACGCATTACTTAATTATAAATATACAGTCATATAATATCTAGGTCAAATAACTCATAAACCAAGTTAAATACTGTGTGAACACAATATCTCATCTATGCATCTCTTTATGTTTTTAGGATACTATATAACAACCACATAGAATATTATATATAATCAGAGCATAATCCCTTTCACAAGTTTACTATGAATATTAATGTGATACAATAAATTAATCTTATATAATTTTTGTGCACCATAAGTTATAAATATAAGTTACAAATAATAATCTTTAATGTAGTTATATATATCAAATCTATTCACTCATTAAATTCAGTTGGTTATCCACAAAAAAAACATATGCCTATATATTGCCTGTATATAGGCCAAAGTTGTGCCCCTTTGTGGGATTTAAAAAATTATCACTATTTATAGATCATCTATAATCATATCATATCTCATATTTATATATTAATATTACACATAATATATAACAAATAAATAAATATGTTTTTATAACGTTCATGTATAATAACTATAAATATTCCATGAGTTAAATTATATTAAAATAAAACTAATATGTATATATAGCGAATAAGGATATACATATATAAGAGCTATTGACATGGATATATGTTGATCAATAAAATATAACCAAAAAATAATGATACCACATTATAAGGATATTATATGATATATAAAACTCTTAATGTTGACTTAGTGTATTGACGAGGAAGACAAATAAAGATATGAGTATTTTTATTCAAACCACATGTAATCAATAATGTATAGATCCATGGGGTAGTTTAGTTGATTATCTCTAGTGATTCTACTTAATAGTGATTTATTCTACGTAATCATAATCAAGAAGATTTATATTTATTTATTCTGGCAAATTTCTATGTATTTTTTCATTTTATCTAATGCAATCATAATCAAGGAAGCTTAGCCAAAGATAATTTTTTCTAACACATAATCAAGTAAACTATGCGTTATAGCATCTCTATAGTGTAATCCAGGTATATATATTCAAATGTATAAATATATAATCATTGTAATTTTATGAGTTTATACAATCGAGAAGACATCTCAATTTTTTATATTTATATCACTAGCCAAATGTATAAATATATAATCAATATCAATTATAGTGTATTTTATATAATATGTTATCTATGTTAAATAAGTGTTATAGGTATTTAATAGTGTAAATACTTCCCATACATATAATTGATATCATAAAATAAAAGGATTATAGCATGTTTTATCACTTCTATTGTTGGTACCACATGTTATAGTTTTCCTATTAATTATTTTTATATCACTGTATAAATAAATCATTTTATCTATATATGTACTTTTATGATTTTTAGATGCTTGTGTGTGTGTGTGTGTGGGTGGGGAGGGGGGGTCGGCGGGGATCAGGGTGCTCACCTACCTCACACAACATATTAGATAAAAATAAATACATAGTTTATAAAGTATATATATCATTTTCATGAGGTTATAAGGTATCTACTATGCATAAAATAGATCCACAATTTAGAAGATGCATCATCCTTTGGCATATAAACACATATATTATAAATAATATACATGACAGAGATAAATAAATACATAGTATATTATGAACAAAATACATAGTTCACCTAACTCATACAAGATCCTTCTTGGAATCAAATTTCTCAATAAATCTCCTTACCTCACTCGGCTCTTCCTTCTCCACTACACATTGCACCTTATTTCCTCTGATTTGCCTATTTTCCAGTACTCCTTATGCAAGCAAAAACTCTCCACTTGCACTATTTCTTCTCTCTTATTTTTCTATCATTTATGTGCCTTGTCTCCTCTTCTTATTGTCTATTCCCTTCAATAAATAATGTGCTTTCCTTTGTATGAATATCCTACTTTTTATTTGTTTCATTTGTTTTTATCTTTTTATGAAAAAAACCTATTCCTTTCTTTATCACTATTTTATTCTAATTCTCCCTTCTTTAAAGTACAATACTTATTTTTTGTGTTTTTTTATTTTTATTTTCTAATTACTTAATATTAATATGGTATGATAATAAATAATGACAGTACAAATAAAATAAATTAATAGTAACATGACTAATTAAAAGTCACTAATATTATTTTAATAAAAAATGCTAAACACATGTTATTATTCAAATTCGAATTATAATAATGTAATTATTTTTTTTACCATGTTATCTAGTTAACTATGTCCTTTTGCCATCTATATATATTAAGGCATTTAATACATATGACGATATTCCTAAATATCATAAAGACAACTGGTTAAAATTTCAAAGACATGAGGGTTAGTCTATAGATGATAGTACCTAGATACTATTTATATAAATTTACATTCTCAAAAAACATTAACAATCTAATGAAATCATAATGCAACATTATACATTTAGACCTAAATGTAATATGCATAATGAAATCTCACATGAATTATTCTACATAAACAATAAACTAAGTTAACCCATAATTAATCATGCATAAACAATTATCAAAATTCAAACATCATAGAAAATAAACTAACATTAACCATTCAACTATGTATATAATGAATGCCACTAACATGGTGTTTGTCAGGGTTCTATCCATTCCTCTATCATCCCCCAACACCTACATCTATGCCACCCTATCTAATAAAATTTTCAAGTATTAATTACTATGTTTGGTTCTATTATGACCACCCTAGGATCCAGAACCAACAAAATATTCCAATCCAACACATGTGAAGGATTAGCTATATAATTTTTAGGATAAGAAACATGGAAAAAATTAATTAATAAATGAAGGGATGGTGTCAATACAAGACAATACTCTATATGATTGACCACTTATAATACCTTAAAGGGCCCCATGTATCTTTATTATAATTTCACTGACTTCCTAAATCTAATTGAGATCTTCTATATCTTAACCCACAAGAACACTTTATCACCTACTAAAAACAATCTATTTGTTCTCTTCAAATCAACATAAATATTTTAACTATCATTGGCCTTGGCTAAGATCTGCTTGATTGATCTAACTTGATCTTTCATTTCTAAAAGCGTTTCAAGTATAAAGTCTACCTTGTCTTCCAAGCTATCCAAAATGATTGGTGTGTTACACCTTCTTCCATAAGATTCTTCAAATGGTACCATATTCAAAGCTAATTGTTATTAGTTATTGTATACAAACTGAAATAATGGAATATAATCTTCCCACTTGAATTTATGATCCCTGAAATACATATGAAGAAGATCCTATAACAACTGATTAACTCACTCAGTCTGACCATCAGTCTATGGGTGATATGTACTACTGAAGTTTAATTTCATATTCAAATCTTGATTTAGAGTTACTTAAAATATGTAAGTCATATATGTATCATGATCTGAAGTGATCTTCTTTATAAATCCATACAATTGATACACTTTTTTATAAACCTCTTTTCTAGAGTGGATGTATCATCTGTGAAATTACCTAGTATAAAATGGGAGACCTTGCTTAGCTTATCAAGTACAACCAAGATCATGTCATTCATGTTCTATGATAAAGGTAACTCTTGAAAAAATTCCATATTGATCACCTACCACTTCTATTCCATTATGTCATGTGGACATAATAATCTAGTTAGATGCACATGTTCAGCTTTCACTCGCTGACATTCCAAACAACATGACATAAAGTTAACTACATATTTATTTATTCTCTTTGAAAAATAAAGTGGTATAAGTTATAGAATAATCTTGGTTACTCTTGGATGTCCTCAATATGGGGGCATTGTGCATTTCTGTTAGCACCATCCTCCATATTCTATTGATCTAACACATACATCCTTCCATTGTATCATAAAATACCATAATTATCTAATATGAATCCTTTATACCTAGTATTTTGAGCATTCTCAGATAATGTTTTCCTAACCTGATCATATAATTCATCTCCTAGTGAGAATTTGATCACTTGATCCATGAAATTACTCTTGATAGTAGCCATGAATGTTATGTACATCTTATGACTTAGGGTATCAACTACTCTATTTTCATTTCTTTTCATATCATTGATATTAAAATCATAACAAAAAAAAACTTTAGGTAGTGTCTCTGATGAGCATTCATATTTGGTTGGGTGAAGATATACTTGAATTATAAGTTGTCAATCTTGAACTCAAATAGTTTTCCCAACAAGTAATGCCTCCAAACTTACAAAGCATGCATAATTACTACAAATTCTAGGTCATGAGGGGCATATTTTACCTCATAGGCTTTAATGTTTTTTTTCATTATAGGTTACCACTACAGCTTCCTGCATAAAGACTCCTCCAAGTCCATCCCTAGATGCATCTGTAATAAAAAAAATTAACCATTGGCGTCAGGAACTCTTATTACTGGTATTGAAGTAAGCTTCTTTTTTAATTTCTAATAAGCTACTTCACCCTTCTATGACTAGATAAAATTTGGTTTTTACACTATAGAGAGGTAATCGGATCATCTACCTTATAAAAAATTATAATGAACTTCCTATAATAACTGATTATTCCCATGAAACTCCTTACTTCATGCGCATTTTTCGGCACCATCCATTCCATAATGGTTCTTATCTTTTTTAGGTCTACCTAATACCATTTGTAGAGATAATATGTCCCAAATACTGAACTCTCTCCTAAGAAAATGTGTACTTAGACAACTTACCATATAACTTATTCTTCTACAACCATTGCATAACTAGTTCAAGATGTAAAAAATGCTCCTCTTCATTATTAGAGTATAATAATGCCACCAAGAAAGATACAAATAAATTATCTAAATAATATTTGAACACATTGTTCATGAGATTCATGAATGTTGTTAGATCATTTGTAAACCTAAATGGTAATTCTATGAACTCAGAGTGCCCTTAATGAGTTCAGGCATTATCTTAGGAATATCCTCATCCCTTATCCTCAACTAATTATATCCTTCTCTAAGGTCAATCTTATAAAATATAGTTGATCCTCATATATGATCCATGAGATCATATATATGAGGTAGTGGATACCTATTTTTGATAGTGGAGATCAACATTATATATTCTATGCAATGTTGAAGGGTACCATCCTTCTTATTAATAAAGATAATTGGTTTACCCTATGGTGACACACTTGGCCTAATCATCCTTTTACCAAAAATTTCTAAATTTGAGCCTTCAATTCAACCAATTCAATGATTTTCATCATGTATGGTGCCTTAAACTAAAGTTATGATCCATGTATGATATTTATAGAGAAATCAAACTCTCCTTTAGGAGGAAACCCTTAAATTTCCTATGGAAACACAATGAAAATTCTTAAAGAATGGATAATCTTCAAGGGATGGTTCCTTAGATTCTTCCATTTTATTTATCCTAACAATAAATACTGGGCACCCTTTTCCTTGGGACTTTTTATGTTTCATTATATGTATATATATGTATATATATATATACATATATATATGTATATATATATATATGTATATATATATGTCTATATATATATATATATATATATATATATATGTATATATATATATGTATGTATATATATATGTATACACATACACACACACACACACACACACACACACACATAAACTTCAACTCTATTTTCTCACCTTAGATTTGTGTCTGATTCCCAAAATTATCTAAACACTTAACCTTCTTCAAATAGTAGTCAACCTTAGCTTTATGCTTTGTTAATGAAGTTGACCCCTAGGATCACATCATATGACTCTAATAGTGCTACATAAAGATCCACTAATTCTATGAATTTGGGCAACCCAATCTCTACTTCAATCTTCTAAATAATTTTATAAGAATTTTTAGGATCTATAAACCACTTTGTATCTATTGTATCTATCAAAATAGAAATTCAATGTTGAAACAAAATATTTGATAGTTCTATGGGTGAAGCTTGAAATTTGACTTGTCAATAATCAACTACCACATGAATATGTTGCTAAAACATTTCTTGATGAGGAGTACAACCTTTGTTTTTTGACTTATCCTAGGTACACTACTGAGCATAATGGTCACCTAAATTAAAAAAAATAACTTCTAGATGGTCCCTTCCTATCAATGTGTTGGTTTCCCTTGAAACTACCTTTGAAACCATTTCTCAGTTTCTTATTCCCAGAACCATTGTTGAATCCAACATTCAAATTTTTTAATTGACTTGTGGAGTCTCCGCTCCTCTGCTTCTAGTTTTTATTTTTTAAATTTTTTTTATTGCTTATAATTTTTTTTTTAAACTTGTCCCTAGCTTGAGAAAGAGACTTCAACTTCTATTCCTCCTTGGCTACCTTCCTGAAGTCTTATTCCATGGTATATGGCCCATGAACATCCACCTCTCCACCAATTTAGGGTTTCAATATCATGATGAAATTTCAAATTTTGAATCTCTAATTTGCCTAGTAATGAGGTACATATTTCATTATTTTATTGATTTATTCATAGTAATCATTAATTAATAAGTCTCCTTACTTTATATTTTGGAAATATGGAAGCCATTATGGTCTAAATAATATCAAAGACTACTCCTATGTAGTGGTGGTTGAATTAATATTCCTTTCCAACTTCTTATTGGCCCACCACATAGTTACTTCACCAACCAACTAGTAATTTCCCCAAACTAATTTAGTGACCTTGGAGTAGTTTAAAATCTTGAAATACTTGTGCATCTCACTTAATAATACTTCATCTCCATCACCGATAATGGTTCCATATATAAAGTTGGTGGATTCACCTTTCACATATCTCTAAACATCTTTATAGTTACTTGAGCTCTCACATCCTAAAGTATTCCTTGTTCAGTGGGATGATATTTAGGTACTGTGTGTTCTTCCTCTTCATGGCCATGAACGTCCATCTCTAGGGATGAAATTTGATCCCTAGTTTTATTCATGGCTATGATAATATAATCTAACTTTATTTCTTGCTCAAAAACAAAGTGATTAGGATCAAAATGAGGGTTATTATCATTGACATTTGAAGGACCCTCTCTGGATACTCTAGCTTTCACCATTCTCCTTTATGGTAAACAAAAAGATATGAAAATATTAGTGAGCTCGTTAGGTCCTAGATTTTAAGCCACATCTATAATAAAACATGTAACATCCCCACTGGGATCTAGTTAAAATAATGTGATTTAAAAAATAATAACAATGAATATATTATTTCATTATATTTCACCACAAAAATATAATTAGTAATACAAATAAAAAACTCTAATTATGTTAATTATAAAATAAACATGTGACATCCATCCATCACTGATCAATATCATCATATGAAACACATTATAATTGAATATAAAAAGTAATTAAAGGTGACCATCCATGGGTGGTATAAACATATAACTATTGTTGTCAATGTACAATGAGTAAATAGTTACATATCATCAGGTATAATGTTTCAATAGTAATAATTATAATAAAAATACAAGATATAAGGCTCCATGGAGCATGAGTTTCAAAAACTTCAGTATCTATGGCAATCTCAAGTGTTATCTCCAAATAAGTAATATTGTGTAGAGGAAGAGCATCATATGAGCACTTTTCTACACCAACTACAAACCATTGATCCCATATACAATCCATCATAAAGCAGTGGACCTCCCATAATGGATGAGTAGATACTATAGTGTGAGAATACATATAAATAAGCTAGTACTGGTGTATTGTATGATTTATAATAACATGAATTATATCATAAAGAAATCCATTCTAACATTATATCACATAAATGTGTAAATCATACATATGAAACAGAAATATCTAACATTAACTTTGAAAAAGTTTTTAGTACCTATTGATCTCTAGTATCAGTTAATTTCATACACACCACTTGATCAGATTACTTTCATCTAGCATTAGTGATACTATTAAGCTAGTCAAGTCCATCTCACTACTTATTTAGTACCAAAAATGTGAGATTTGGTTGATATCAATATAACCAATAGATTCATATAGATTATTTCCTACTAGCAGACATAAAATATGCTAAACATAAGAATAATCAAAATGCATGCATCCATTCCATCAAATGTATGAATGAATTTCCACCATATTATTTATCACATAAATAATAATAAGCATAATAATTAGTATTCATACCAATTTTGTAAAATCTATATTTAGATTGCATATTCTAATTTTCCTAAGTAAATACAAATTCAATATATTCTACGATAAAAAAATATCAAAGTCTCTTATTTTTATGTACACATTAATTAAATACAAACAACCAGTCATATAATTTATAGGTTAAATAATTCATAAATTAAGTTACATCTTATCTAAACATAATCCTTCATTTATGCATCTTGTTATGTTCTTGGGAGACTTATTAACAACCACATATAATTAGAGCATAATCCATTTCATAAGTTTACTCGAAATATCAATGTGATACATTGAATTAATCTTACATAATTCATGTGCATCATAATTTATAAATATAAGTTACAGATAATAATATGTAATATAGTTGTAAATACCAAATTTATTCACTCATAAAATCTAGTTAGTTATCCATGGAAAAATTGTGTGCCTATATAGTTCCTATATACAGGTCAAAGTCATGCCCCTTTGTGGAGATGTTAAAATTAGTTGTTTTGATAGATCATATGTACTCATATCATATTTCATATTTACATATTAATATCTCACATTTATAACATTAACATATGTTATTTATAAATATTTTATGAGTTAAATTATATTAAAATAAAATTGATATGTATATATAGTGAATAAGGATTTACATATATTAGGGCTATTGACATGGATATACTGACATTATAAGGATATTATATGATATATAGAACTCTGGATATCAACTTAGTGAATTGAGGAGGAAGACAAGAAAAGTTAAAAGTGTTGTTATTCAAACCGCATGTAATTAATAACATGTAGATCTATGGGGTAGTTTACTTGATTATCTCTAGTTTTGTACTTATATAGATTTATTCTATGTAATCATAATAAAGTACATTTGTGGCAAATTTCTATATATTTATTCTTGAAAAATTCTACATATTTATTATTTTTATCCTATGTAGTCATAATCAAGTAAATTTAGTAAAAGACAATTTTTTCATAATAGATAATTAAGTAAACTATGTATTATAGAATTGTTTTAGTGTAATTTGGGTGTATATATTTAAATGTATAAATATATAATCGCTATATTTTTATGGGTATATATAATTGAGCAGACATCTCAATTTCTTGTATTTATATCATTATCCAAATATAAAAATATATAATTGATATCGATCATAGTGTATTTTAAATCATATGTGATCAATGCTAAATAAGTGTTATAGGTATTTATTGGTGTAAATACATTCCATGCATATAATCAATATCAGAAAATGCAAGGCTTATAGCATGGTTTATCACTATTAGTGTTAGGACCACATGTTATAGTGTTATCATGGAGTAAGATTTAAGTATTTTCGGGTTAGAACTGAACATGTGCCTAATTTCTATATGACCAAGTGCTAAGGGCTCAGCTTCTGGAGTGTCATCTCATATCTCTCACTCATCCCATAGAAGTTGATATGAGATGACCTCTACCAAAAGGATATGCTGCTAATATATATTTTGAATATCATTAATGCTTGGGTATTCTAAAAATAGATGTTATATCCTCAAACATAAGATTCAAAACTTTATTGATAATAAACATATTACCTTTTATGATCCTTTAAAGGATGCAGATTCACAACCTAGTGACCATAAAAAATAGAAGATATTTAACAACAGCTTGAAATGTTATTCTAAGAAAGATCCAAAAGTGAAAATGTCATAAAATTCACATCCAAATCCATCACATTATGGGAACCATTTAGATGGTATTATTGGAACTTATGCACAAACAAAACTCTTATGATTTAAATACCCTCTATTTTATTTAATGAAATTAAAATTGTGGATGATGACTCAAATATTCATTCATTATTCATTCGGTCATACATTAACAATCAACCTATACATAGTTTTATGATTGATAATGGTTCTAGTTATAATGTATATACCAATATGTTCCTTATGCATTTTGGCTATACATGTGATGATTTATACCCTTCAACCAAAATGGTTAGAAAAATTTATGGCACCACATAACATGTTATTGGTGAGATTGATTTATCTTCATAAGTTTGTGTTTCACCTATGGTTACTACCTTGTTAGTTATACAATACACATGAGTCTTTGATATGTTACTAAGAATAACTTAGATACATAAACTCTACTTATTACCTTCCTCAATTCATGGGTTTATTAAATACATTTATACCAACATGGTAGTCATAATTTTTATAATTCCATATGAATATCCACTTGAACAAGAGAAGTTTATTACCGGATAGCTATCTATATAATATACTAAGGTTAATAATTCATGAAAGGATAATAAATAGGTAATCCACTTTCTTAGGTTGCCTATACTTGAGAGACAATTGTACTAGAGATACATAGTGGATTTTATGGAATCCTCATCTACACCTACATGGTCCACCCAATTGTTACCAACAAGTAAATATGTTCAAGATATAGCTCCACATAGGAAACCATATATAACTAAATAATTTATTCTATAAACCTATTACCTCTTCATAACCATAGATCCCTATGAGAAATAAATTAAGTACCAAAGATTCTACATTTCTAGATATGACACCTATACATACTCTTATAATTATCACTTCTTTGATGTGACCTATTTCAATTTAGGATATACCTATGAGCATCCCTTATATGGGATCATAACATAGACCTTTTTTCTTTACAAATATTTTAAAAAATCAAATATTCAAGAAAATACAAAAATATTTGGCATTCACATGTTTACTAGCTCCTTCGCATCTATGTAGTTTACTTTATGTTAGTATATAACATATCATTTATATACACATTGGTTTAACATGTAAATGAGTATCATATAGGCATACATAGGCCCAAGATACTTTTAAATACAAAATTTAGACTTTTCTTTTTACTGGATGATATACTATGTTTGGGGCATCTACTTTGATAATGATTGTTAAAGGTTACATCAGTTTACGATCATTTCTACATTATCATGTTGAGTTTATATACTAATTCTTACACATGCATATAATAGTGTAATTGATATTTAATGATTACATGAAATATTTTCTAACAAATACATATAGGGACTAGTATGTTATGCTTATGTGGGTTGCTTATACTTCATTTATTCACATTATCACTTCCTTGAGTATTTTTTTTTTTAAATTTCTTGTTATTGTCTTGTTTTCATAACATTTCCTTGATTTTTTATTTATGTTATTAAATTTTGTTTTATATTTGAACATTTTAAATAATCATTCTTTAAAATTTGCCATATTTGAATATGCCTCTAAGCCCTTATTTACAATCTCCTTAGACATATTTTGTGTGACATTGAGTGCTCTTGTGTGTGCTTGAATTTTTTTATTGAGATTGTAATATTAATTTCTAAATATTTCCATGATATATATCATGCATGTTATGGCATTTTTTGATCGCATACTATGAACTTCATTGATATATCTACCTAGACATACTAATCCTATATGTTCCATGATGTATACATAGATTATTTGTTAATATTATACTTTTGAGGTAAGGTAACTACCAAATTATATTTCCCTCACCTCGAAATGGGGGGGTGAGGGTGGGGGTGAATATTATGGTTTATTATGATCACATACTATGAGCTTCATTGATATATCTACTTAGACATACTAATACCATATGTTACATGATTCAAACATAGATTATATTTTAATATTATCCTTTTGAGGTAAGGTAACTATGAAATTATATTTCCCTCACCTCATAATAGGGGGTGATATCAATGGGGGAATGTCATAGAGACATGAACTCAAAACATATACAAATATCAAAATTTCTATAATTCCATTATAATTACATGATTCAAGTATACACTTGGGTCATAATCATATAGATTATATAATTCTTTACAAATTTAGGATAGATTACTCCATATTTATGACAAATTTTATAAATAGTTACATAGAAAAGGTTAAATTTTTACTGATGATTTAGTCTGAGATGCATTATAGGTGCATAATCCTTACAAGTGCAACAAAAATTAAAAATACATATTTAAACCTTTTCAAACTTATTTACAAAGAAGCATTAATACTTTACCAAGAAACATTGTTTTCACTAGGAAGCATCATTTTGAGCCTTTTATGTTTACATAAGTTTACTCCATTTAGTATTCTAGTTGATATTAAATGCCCTCAATGAACTAACACTACTTGCAATTTTTAGGTTGAGTTGGTCATACCACTTTAATTAGATTTTATTGCATTGTCACTTGAGTCATCTGATTGAGATATAATGGTCTCAACAGTTATGTCACAACTCATATTTTCATTAAATTAGTTGAATAATCACCTTATATTATATCTAGTCTAATATCTAAGGTTTAATTTAAATATATCTCATCTCCAATTATTCATAAGGATCTTTACTAATTCAATGTACTGAGGGGTTATATGGTATGGTTGTATTAACACACATGTGTACTCCTTCCTTGCTTTATTTATTTTCCAAAATTTAAATTATGTCTAATTTAATATTATATTTATTGATTTATGTTGTAACTTGAGCTTTGTTATAGGTAATACACCAAAAAAATACTCAAAGTGTGCACAAGCAAAGGTAAGGTGTGTTATACACACATAGGTAAACATGTCTTTCCTTTAACATAGTAAGTTCAT
>JARHVA010006076.1:775000-895000 GCA_037957365.1 Torreya grandis | reverse complement strand
TGAGTAGATTTCAATAAGGTTTAGAATTTTTTATTTTATAAATTCTTAGTTTCTTTAAAATGTTGGCTTGATAATCTAGTATTGGGGTTTGGATGATGTGTGAGCTCTGCTAGAGTTTCCTCCATGTGAACCATAGAGTTGACCCTTGATTTTCTATTATTCAATATTATTTTCATACCATATCCCTTGTTAAGTTACCTATAGGACTATAATTTATTACCTTTTAGGGTTTATTTCCTTTAAATGAGGATAGCATATTTAATGACTTCTCCTCATTCTCTACTAGTTATTTTAGTTGTGGAAGAGAATGGTAGAATGTCAAGCAATGACCCCTATAAACACCCCAGGAATTTTCTCTTGAAGGTCTACCATGAGGTAAGTTTTTATCACCTAATGTTATTTTACCTATTCCAAAATATAACTCTGCTTGTCAATGGCTAGAAAAATTATGTTTGATAGGATATTTTGTGGGTTAAATTTCATCTAAAAGTATGCTTAGGTCTTGGGTTAAATCCTGCTAGACTGCTCATGGCATAAATCTTGAGAGCATCCAGAATATGGCCAAAGGATGTTTTCTATTTCATTTTATTGATTCTTCCCATGTAGGAGGTATCCTCCATAAGTCATCCACATGGTATGTTAGGAACTCACTCATGGTTTTCTCCCCCTAAACATGGGAATTTTTTGTTTCCAAGCATACTACTCTCATGTTCTTGATTTGGGTAGAATTTCAATGTCTTTTGCCCCTTGTTGGCATTTTATTCACCAAATAGTTTCCTCGAAAGGTCAGGTAGATTTTCATGAACAAAATAGGTTTTACTTTGCTAGCCCATAGAAGTGGGTTTGTCTAGAAGTAGACCTCTCCTAAGACCTAAAGGACTTTTTAGAAATTCAAGTTAGGGATGTGAGGTACTCCTAATGAGTCCTCTATATCGACTTTCCCAACACCTATTTTCATTGGCAAGCCACCAACATTACAATTATGGGACTATGCCCTTCAATTAGCCCATAATAATGTGATCAACCACTCATTTTCTCCTCCTAAGCCCTCTCCAAAATCTATAAAAAATCTAGTGGAGGATCATTGGGCTACCATAGGAAATAAGAACAATCGCACTAAAATCATGAACTCAAGAAGAAGAAATAATAATGGATGTAATTTGTCAAAAAATAATGGCCCGTAAGATCAGGCCCCTATTAAAAAATAGCCTTCTTATGGTGAAGACCCAAAATTAATAGAAAAGCTTAGGGTATTTAACACCCTTCTTATAGCCAATGTTCTATCTCAAGGTCTTGAGGCTTCTCTACCTATTTATTCCATCTTTTCAAACTCATAGCCAACATATCTACCACTTCTTGCTCGATGGGATGCACTCAAATGCTCTCATAGCCTTCCTAGAAGGTGTAAAGAGTTGAAATAAGGAGAATATCATGTGAATCCTGCTATGAGGAAATAACTTGATGATTTTTTAAATGCCAATAGTGGAAATTTTTTATACAATCATTATTATTTCTAAGAATTCCTAGACTTAGAAGATATGACTCTTGACACACATCATCTATGAATTTATTTTCATGGAATGTTTGGGGTTTTATAGACCCAAAATATAAGTTCATTATGCATGATTTCAAAAGGAAGTTTCTTGAAATGGCCATTCTTTATATATAAGAAGTGAAGGTGGCATATTATTTATTAACAATAGTCAATAAATCTATCTGACATGATAGTATTATTCTACATAATAATCATGAAGTAGAATATGGATGTGTGATCACATTTATTTCTCTAAGGTGGTAGTCGTACTTAGTGTAAACTATCATAGACCTCATGAACTGGTTAGTTTGTTAATATTTATGCCTCAAATGGTTCCATTTAATGTACTTATTTATGGTGATGGATTGAAAATGATCTCCTTGATGTTCATTGGGTCATATGTGGTGAGTTTAATATGGTGGCATCTCCTAAAGATAAAGTAGGCCATCTACCAATACATTGGGTAGTTGGAAAAAGTCAGGTATGGTATTATATGTACATGAAATGGGGATTTTATGACCCTAATTTAATTCACAAATATATAGACAGAGTGTGGTATACCTAGAATAATATCAAGGATGGCCCTGATTGGATTTTGAAGCACCTAGATAGATTAATGATGTCCACCTAGTTGTACTATTCCTTTGATAATATTTTTTATTCTCTAATGTAGTTGTTCCCATATTTTGGGTTTTTTATCACTCCCCCATTTAGTTTAGAGTGAA
Source organism: Torreya grandis (assembly GCA_037957365.1). Classification (NCBI taxonomy): domain Eukaryota; kingdom Viridiplantae; phylum Streptophyta; class Pinopsida; order Cupressales; family Taxaceae; genus Torreya; species Torreya grandis. Next base: position 892,741 of record JARHVA010006076.1, on the reverse strand, counting down.
ATGGTAATTCATGAAATCCAACATCTATTAAACACAATTCTTTCTTAATACCTATTGTGGTGAAAATTCATAAAGTTTAGAATATGTATCCCCATCCATCTTGAGATTCTACTTGGATTCTCTGGTGGGATGATGCCATCAGAAGGACTTCTCACTTTATGAGAATATATGTTCACAAACTTACTAAAATTTGATGATACTCTTACTCTGTTACTTCTTTATAGCTTAGTCATGTGGCTTTAGAACTATAAAAAGATCCCTTCAATGAGATATTACATGTTAGAGTGTCTTCTTTGTGACATTATATCTATACTTTGATTGGGGAGATTAAATCAAACCTAAACTCCACTAGCTCAAGATATGGGATAGTGCCTCCAAAGAATTATTTCAAATGCTTTGAGCTAAAAACATGAAGTATTAAATCTAGGTTATCTATGATGCTAGAAGGAGACTATCAGTAACATCAGAAATTATTTAAGCCTTTATCCTCCATTATCACTAAGTGTTTAGAGCTCAAACATCCCTTATAGAACATGATATAGCCCTTTAGTAGTGTCTGATAGTGGTGCCTTGAAAACTTACTACTAATTAGTGGGTGGCTTGTGATAGGCTCATCACTATAGATGATCAACATGAGGTAGTGGCTCATATAGAAAATATCAAAGCTCTAGGCATGGATGGTTTCCCCTTTGAATTCTATAAAACCATTTGGGATCTTGTGGGTGATGATTTATACCATGTTTATCAAGAGGCCTTTCACATACATTCTCTAGGGAATAATATAAATAAAGGAAACATTGAATTCATACTTAAATAAGGGGATCCTAATTTGATCTATAATTGGTGAATGTTCACCCTATTAAATGTTTCCTACAAAATCATTGCTAAATCTCTCACCTTTTGAGTGCATAATATGTTGTTGCACATCATTTTCCCTAAGTAAATAGGATTCATCATAAGTAGATATATATTAGACAATATCATTATGGTTTGGGAAAAAATGGATTGGAATAGAAGATCTAAGCAATAAGCTATGTTCATAAAAATTGAGTTTGAAAAAGCTTGTGATCATATTGAGTGGCTTTTCATCTTGGCCATGCTTAAATACCTACGATTTGGGTCCAGATTTATTCAAACCATCTAGATGCTTTTTTAGATGCCTCAACCATCCTCTCTATTAATGGAGTCACTTTTAAACAATTTGGTTTTTTTCGATGTATTCACCAAGGATGTTCTTTTCCACCTGCCCTGTATGTGCCTGCATCTAAGGGTTTTAGATATTTTCTTAAAAATACCTAAGCTAAGGGCCTTGTTAAAGGAATCTGTCTCCCTCCAAATATAGAAAACCCTCAAGAAGATATGCAACTACCAAATGACCACTTTTTTGATGATTATTTCCTTACTCTTATTGAAGAAGAGGATAATGAGGGCAATGCCTTGTAGTGTCTCAACACCTTCTACATTTCCTTTGGCTCAATCATCCAATCATAAAAAACACATTGCTATAGGCAATAATACATCCCCCCACTAGTGTAGTTTGCCATGTATGGGTGGGCCTACATCTGACATGATGAAATATTCAAGTTTCTTAGCATTGATTTTAATCTTGATGCCTCTCCGCCCATGTTATAGAAATATGTTATTGATAGAGTATCAAAGAATATAAAATATTCATTAACTAAGAACTTATATTTAGCAAGTAAATTATAAATCCTCTTGAAATTTATTATGACCACCCATGTTTACTACTCATATTTTGTGCCTTCCAAGAATTCTTTTTAGAAACATGAAAGACTCCTCAGGAATTTTCATTGGGCCAATTCTTTACATGGTTGTGGATTCCACAGGGTTACTTGGGAATAGTGTTACCTCATGTGGGGTGTTAAAGGTATGGGGCTCATTGATGTGACTCATCAAATAAATTCCTTACATGCCAAATAGATTGTGTTGTCCATTGATGGCAATGAAACTTGAAAGGTTTTATTTTGACACTACATCTCTTCAGGCATGCCTAAAGGAAAAAAATCCTAAAAAGGGCTTGACTTCTCTAATTTGCCCATCATCAAAACCTCTATTCAAATTATAGGGTCCTTTGTGGCAAAAATTATTTGAAAAGCATGGGAAAAGATCAAACCATGGCTTCTCTAGAATGGCTTAGGGTTCTGGGATGGGTTGTATATTAAGTCACACTCACTATGATGCTCACCTATTATCAACTTCAATGAAGTCCCTCTGGTTGAGGTTCTTGGGATCAATGCTTTCAAATTATTTCATAAAGGCATTGATATTGTCCAAGATATCTTTTGTAAGTAGTCTCACTCTTGGCTATACTAGGAAGAGGTGAAAACAAACTTTTGGGTGGCCAATACTGATAGAGAATCTTACCAAGAAATCCTTAATGTTGTTTCTCCTTCAATGCTTCACAAAATTTATATTTATTTCACTCATCCTTGGCATAAGGACTAGAAGTGGTTTTTGAAAGATCCATTTAATAATTACCCCTCCCGACATGGATATGGGTGGCTTACTCCCCACATGCCTATGATGGACAAGCTTAACTCTAATTAGGGTTTGAATCCGTTCATTCAAGCCTGGTGCTTCCAATTTTAATAGTATCTAGGACACTTACTTAGAGCCTAAGCTAGCTCATTTTGCTTGGTGTATTATGTATCATGGCTTATTTAGAGGTAGAAGGCTTGTAAATTTAGGAATTTACCTTACCAAATGCCCTTTCTATGGCCATCATAACACACTCCCTCATCTTATTTGGCACTACTCCAAAGCTCAAAGGGTCTAGACATATATTCATGACCTTTTCAATCTCTTGAAATGTAATTTTTTTCAAAGGTAGCATATCCTTATTGGAGATAAACCCATCTTGCCTTTTAAATACACACAAGTCTAACATACTCTCATAGTGGAGATTCTATTTTGGTTATGGAAAGAAACAAATAATGTAGTGTTTAACAATGCTTCTTAAGATTATAGTTTTTATGCTCTCAACAAATCCACTATTATTTTTAATGTTTTTTTTTAAGATACAAGTGTAGGCAAATAAAGTTTCCATTAAGCTTGGCCATCTCTAGGACCTCCTTACTCATTACGGAGATGATCCTTGTGCTATGGTATAAATTATTCCTTCTTTACCCAACAATAATACAATTGATGGATGAATTGCCAATCTGCCTTGAGGTGGTCGCCAACGTAGCCAATTTTAGCACTGCTCTCACAGTGGCATTTCTTATCAATGCATGTCCCCTCCTGAGTAGTAGTGAGGGTGGTAACCCCCACCTCCTTTTATTGTTGAGAATGATGGCTAGGATGTTCTTCCTCCTCTACATCTAAATGCTTGGGGGGCACCATCTTGAGGTCAGATAAACATGATGGATAAGTTTTCTAGACACTTTCTAGCCATTTCTCCTACTCAACCACAACAAGATGACAAGAAGACTACACATGTTTTTGGATAGGAGCCAATTCTAGGTGGTAATGACTTGCCATACTCAGGCTTGGGTCTTGATGATATGGATCCTCTGCCTTCCAACCTTGCTATGGCAGCGTAATGTTTTCTTTTATGATGTTTTTATGACTTATTCCTAGATGGGGCCTAGATTTATTTTTGTTTTTGCTTTCCTATTCCTAGGTTTGGCCTAGTCTAATGTTGAAGCATGCCTCCTTACCACCTTTTTTTGTGTGTGTGAATTATTTTTATATTATATATTTTGTTCATATATAGATATATTTCATAAAAAAAGGTGTACAATAATATTGTTGACTGTGATGATCAGTTTTTTTGGGAGAATAAATTATAATTGGGTTTTTTGTTATTTTAGGAGGGATTTCTATTATTTATTTTTATTTATAACTATCATATTTATATTTTAGTTTGTATGGCATTTAGAATTATATATTGTTATAATTATATATTAATTATTTTTAACAATAATATAATAAAATATATTATTTTATCCTTAATATTATATTAAATAATTTTAATTAATTAAAAATCAATTTATCTTTTTTAATATAGGTGAATTAATATTGCACTTACATTTGACTTAGTATTAAATTTAATTCAGACTTAATGTGATACTTAAAATTAGATTAATATCACTTTAATATTGGACATAATGTCACTTAATGTGGAATATAATGTTGAGATTAATGTTACCTTATATTAATTGCACCCTAATGTACTTTGATAACATCAAAATAATGTTAACTTCACATTGGTGACATTAAGATGTCTTTGATCGATTTTGGCCCACCTTTTTATAAAAAATACATTAAAATCTGACTAAAATTATATGTCTAAATTTAAATCAAACTAATTAAACTGATGTGAGTTTTAGAAAATATATATTTAAAAAATAAATAAATAAAAATAATGTAAAGGCCACTTTAAATTTGAATTTAATCTTGAAAAATGTTGTATTGTAAAAATAATGAGTACTAAAAATTGGTTGATGAAGGCATGAAGACAGACGTAAACGTGGAGTTAAGTAACCTAAAACAATAAAATGATTCTAGGAAGATTTCTTCAATAATTATGAAAGAGGCATTTTATGTATATAATCCCTTGCTTTCCACGAATCTAATCTTCAACTGGAAAGTTTCTTCACCGATTGCGAATGTTCTGTCGAATAAACAAAGCAAAAAAAGAAGCAAGAAAATAAAAAATAGACTTTGACCGATTGCTACGACAATTATAAAAGCAAGTTTTTATTAATCTTTTGATCTTTCTTGATCTTGTTCTTGAAAAACTATGAAACATGACATACATAAATAGAGATTCTAAGCTTATCAAACTGAAAATAGACTGCATAATTAACTCTAGTCTTTAACATGCTAACTGAGACTAAACTGAGCTAAGACTAAAAATAAACAAATGTTTGACTGTTGTTCTGCATGCACACAAGGCTGAACAAATCTTTAACTACTTGTATGACCTGTTATCATGCAAACTGAGGTGCGGAGACTGTGTGCATGGCATGCATGAGGGGGAGACAAGTAGTTAGACTGAAGTGGAGAAATTATAGTGCACAGTTTCTAACACTCCCCCTTAATTTCTACCACTAACAACTTCAGCATTTATAATGCCTAAATTTTGTCTTAAATAATCAAAGGTCTCCTTTGCTAATGCCTTTGTGAATATATCTGCCAATTGATCTTCAGATCTATAGAATTCTAGATGGATTTCTCCATTGTTCACTAACTCTCTGATAAAGTGAAATATTGTATCAATGTGCTTGCTCCTCTTATGAAAAACATGATTTTTTTGATAATGCAATTTCTGATTTATTGTCACAAAAGATTGGTGTTGACTCATTCTATGCTTTTAATAAATCTGTCAATATTCTCCTCATCCAGGTTGCTTGACATGCTATTGATGTCGCTACTACATACTCTGGTTCAGCTAATGAAAGTGTCACTATAGGTTGCTTTTTGGATGCCCATGTGACCACACCTGGGCCTAAAAGAGAGGCATGTCCAAAAGTACTATTCCTGTCATTAACGCTACCTGCAAAATCACTATTAGTAAAACCAATCAAACTAAAATTGTTAGTTCTGAAATATAAAATTCCATATTCTATAATTCCTGCCACATATCTCAATATATTTTTTCCAACTTGCCAATGGGAGTCTTTTGGTGACTTCATGAATCTAGAGATTAAACTGACCCCATACATGATATCTGGTCTAGTAGCCGTAAGATACATCAAATTGCCAACTAGTCTATTGAATGTTGTAGAATCAACATTAGACCCTTGGTCTTCTTTGCTAAGTTTGGTCCCTGTAGCAACTGGTGTAGGTGCTGGTTTATAATTCAACATCTTAAATCTCCTTAACACATCTTTTGCATATTTAGTTTGACAGATAAAATTTTTTTGCTCTGATTGTATAAATTCTATGCCCAAAAAATACTTCATTAATCCCAAATCTGTCATTTCAAATGCTTTCTTCATTGCTGATTTAAATGTGTCTATAGACAAATTTCCATTGAAAATTCCTCAACATGCAAACACAATCAAAATTTGACTGTCTTTGTTAATTTTTGTGTACAAAATAGGTTCACTATTGCTTCTGCTAAATCCATTGTTTGTCATATATGAATCAATCCTACTATACCATGCTCTTGGTGCTTTCTTGAGACCATAAAGGGCCTTCTTCGATCTATAGACTTTTTCTTCATGTCCTTGCACTTCATAACCTAGTGGTTGTTTTACATACACCTCTTCATCCAAGAAACCATTCAAGAAAATTGATTTGACATCCATTTGATATACATAGCAATTATTTTGAGCAACTATTGCTAAAACCATTCTAATAGTATCAAGTCTAGCAACTAGAGGAAATGTTTCATTATAATCAACTCCATGTTCTTGTGCAAAACCTTTTGCTACTAGCCTTGCCTTGTGCTTTTCAATATTTCCATCTGCATCAAATTTGGTTTTATAAACCCATTTGACTCTTATGCAATCTTTACCTTCAAGTAGATTTGTTAAATCCCATGTTTGATTTCTTTCAATGGCATTCATCTCTTCATCCATTACTTTTATCCAATGTTCCTCATTAATTGCTTCTTCATAATACATAGGATCATGAGTGAAAAGAGCAAAATTTGAACACAAATCTAATTTTTCTTCTTCTTGATTATAAATCTCATTCAAGTTTCTCATTTTCTTACCTTTAAATCTTGATCTTAAACTAGCAAGAGTTGGATCTGATTCATCACTTACTTGTGAATTTGGAGTAGAGTGACATGCATGACTAGATGATTCACCTTTTTCAAAGCTCCTAAGTGTTCTTATTAGAGTGCTTGTTCTTGCTTGTGGAGAGGATTGATCACCTTGCAAATTTTGTTCTTTAGATTCTTTTTCATTCTGTGGAATTGGTGCTCCAATTGTGATGGTGCTACCATCCCATGCTTCTTCTTCCTTAAATTCAACATCTCTACTAATAATCACTTGCTTTGAAATAGGGTTATACAACTTATAAGCCTTTGATTCTTCACTATAGCTGATAAAAATGTATTTCTCACCTCTATCATCAAGTTTTCTTCTCAATTTACATGGTATAAGAGAATATGCAACACAACCAAATTTTTTGAAATGATGTACACAATGCTTCTTACCACTCCACGCTTCTTGTGGAATTCGATCTCTAACACTCTTTGTTGGGCTTCTATTCAAAATATATACCACACATGCTACTGCTTCTGCTCAATATTCAATTGTCAAGTGTTTTGATTTCAACATGCTTCTAGCCATCTCCATGATTGTTCTATTCTTTCTTTCTGCTACACCATTCTGCTGTGGTGTGTACCTTGTAGTCAATTGCCTCTTGATGCCATGATATTTTCAAAAATCTTGAAATTCATTAGACATATATTCACCTCTTCTATCTGATCTAAGTACCTTGATATAACAACCACTCTGATTTTCAACCATAGCCTTCAATTCTTTAAACTTTCCAAAGGCTTTCAGACTTATTTTTGAGAAAATAAATCCATGTCTTTCTGGTAAAGTCATCAATGAATGTTAGAAAATAAGTATTACCTCCAAGTGATGAAATTTGCATTGGTCCACATAAATCACTATGGACTAGCTCCAATATTACCTTTGCTCTATATGAGGCTCCTACTGGAAAGCTCTCTCTATGTTGTTTTGCCAGAATACAACTGTCACATGAACTTCCTGGCTTTTCTATTGGTGGTAATCCCTTCACCATATTTTTTCTTTGGAACAAATTCAAACCTCCAAAATGTAAATGTCCATACCTTTAGTGCCATAGCCATGATTGGTCTAGATGCATGGTTTTGAAGTGGGCTTCCTCTTCTCCTTGGATGCACTGAATTCGAAGAGGGAACATCCGATTCTTGGTCATCTTCACTTTTCCTATCAACCTGTCACTTGGAAACTTGTCCAGTATTGTGCAAATATTATTCATAAAAGATACTCCGTAACCTTTTTGTACTAACTATCCAACACTCATAAGACTATGATTTAGTCCAAGTACAAAATAAACATTAGGTATAAACTTTTTTTCACCATTTTTTGCCAAAACATTTATTACTACTTTATCCATTACATCCACTTTGATATCATTTCCTAATTTCACTTCAGATTTTACAGGGTCATCAAGACTAGCAAAAAAATCTTTATTCACTATCATATGATTACTGCATCCACTATCTAAGAACCAAATATCTGTAGCTTTTTCTTGAGTAACATGACAAGTGAGAAATAAGCTTCCAAAATATGAACTAGATTCACCTGTGTAATTAGCATTCTGTTTGTCCACATATCCTTGTTTCTTTCTCCATTCAGTTGCATAATGCCCATATTTTTTGCAATAATAACATTGAATATTAGATTTATCAAACTTCTGTGAACTGTGTTGGAAGTGATTGTTGCCACGTCTTCTATTGTTGTAGTTTTGATTACTATTTTCACCTTGATCTGGATTGTTCCTTCCAGTTCTGCCTCTGCCTCTTCCTCTGAAGTTTGATCTTCCTCTTCCTCTTCCTCTACTAAATGATACCTGTGACTTGAAAGCATTCTCAAGAGAAGTATTGTTATTCCTATTCATTCTGGATTCATGTGTTAACAAAGAACCCATTAATTCATCTACTGATAACTGTTCCAAATCTTTGGTTTCCTCAATGGCTACAACTATTGCATCAAATTTACTGGGTAAACTCCTGAGTATTTTTTATGATCTTCTGATCTATGATTGTTTCTACATTAGATCTAATTTGATTCACTATATTCAACAATTGACCCATAAACTGGTCTATTGAATATGAATTATTCATTTGCAAATTTTCAAAACTTCTCCTAAGGGATTGCAATTTAGCAATTTTTACCTTTGTATTACCTTTATAGGTAGTCTCCAAGATTTTCCATGCCGATCTGGATCTCGTTGCTTCTGTAACTCTGGAAAAAATAGATTCATCCAATGCCTGTTGGATTAGAAATAAAGCTTTTGCATCTTTTTTCTTGTTCTCTTTAAGCTCATCCTTTTGTGCTCGAGTTATTTCCTATGGGCAGCCTCATCCTGTAGTTCTACAAAACTATTTTCTACCAGATCCCAAACTTCTTGTGAGCAACACAAAGTTCTCATCTTAATTGCCCAAAAATCATAATTCTTACCATTAAAAATGGGAATTTGAGGCTGAGAGATACTGTTGTTCGCTGCCATGTTTTACGCTGAAACGACTAAATCAACAACAGTTGCAAGGAGGATTGAAGCGCACTTCTTCGTTGTGCTTCTTCCACGATCTGACTTTAAATTATTTTTTATTTTTTATTTTTTATTTTTTATTTTAATTTTTAAAATCGATCTTCAATCTGGTAATAAACCTACTTGAATAAAGACTTTTACTAAAATATTGAATTACGTTCAACAGTTTACTTATTCAGGCTCGGACGTCGATTTCCTCACCATTGCCGATGGCTATTACGCAGGACTGCTGCGTCCTTCAATTTTCTGCTGCTACGCTGTATTTCAATGATTTTATTTTTTATTTTTTTTGCCTGCCTCTAGAGATCTAAGGTGGCAAGGATCTATTTCACTCTGGGCGTCGCTGATTTTTCTGTCAAACTATTGCGCACGTCGCTTGATGACTTCCAATCTTGATATTTTTCTCAAGTCGCTGAACCTGGGCACTTCTACTCCATTCGCCGGACTGTTGTATCTGCTCTGAGAGACTTATCTGGTCTTTCCTAGACTTCTGCTGCGTGCTTCGATCATGCTAACCTCACCTATTTGGCAGCTGCTCAATTTTTTTTTTTTTTTTTGGACTGCTGCTGCGATCTGGGTGTACCATGCTTCAGCTGCGCTCTTTCTCCTGACTGCGCTTCTTTGGCTCTAACCAAGCTCTGATACCAATTTGTCGAATAAACAGAGCAGAAAAAGAAACAAGAAAATAAAAAACAGACTTTGACAGATTGCTACGGCAATTATAAAAGCAAGATTTTATTAATCTTTTGATCTTTCTTGATCTTGTTCTTGAAAAACTGCGAAACATGACTTACATAAATAGAGATTCTAAGCTTATCAAACTGAAAATAGACTGCATAATTAACTCCAGTCTTTAACATGCTAACTGAGACTAAACTGAGCTAAGACAATAAATAGACAAATGTTTGACTGCTGTTCTGCATGCACACAAGGCTGAACAAATCTTTAACTGCTTGTACGAACTGCTATCATGGGAACTGAGGTGCGGAGACTGTGTGCATGGCGCGCATGAGGGGGAGGCGAGAAGTTAACTGAAGTGGAGAAATTATTGTGCGCAGTTTCTAACATGTTCGCTGCTTCGTCCTCCATATTTAAAATATTCGTCGTTCTCAGAGAAATAAGGTACGAGTCCTTAGTCGAGTGGTCTTAACAGTATCCTCTACCAGACAGTTGAGTGACTGTAGACTCTTCCACGAGCTGAGCAATGAGAATGCAAGATGATGTCCTACATTAGATACGTTACCAACCCTTCTGTATATGCTGCGGAACTCCAGCTTTACATTCAATGATTCCATCAAAACGATAATAAATTTAAACCTTAAACATTAAATTTAAGTAGGGGATTTTTCCCTCCACTTCCCGCTGGTCGGTTTGGAATCATCGAAAGAAGAGAGTTCCCAGTACCCACAAGGGTGATATTTTCATCAGACAGATTTCATTTAAAGCTCATCGAAATAAGAAGCATGGGCCTTTTCAACCTCAGTCATCCTGATACCTAGATTCCTAAACGAGACCCGTACTCTTTCCAGCTGTTTCAATCAGAGATTAATGTCGGATATGTTATAATCTTGCAAAGGAAATGAAGTGGAATGGCAGCTACCTTTCCACAAATAGTAAAGCAGGCTGTAATGGGTAGATGACTGACATTTCACGGTGATTGTACACAGTACACTGAACTGACCTTCTTCTAGCACAGATTCCATACAAATAAAAAGTCTTTCAATGGGTAGGACTGTGGAGTCGGAACAGATTGTATGCATTAAGAGAGGCAAGTAACCATTACAATTGCCTTTGTGTTGGTAAATTACGGGGCGCACTCCTTACCATGAGTGTGGCATGAAGGAAAATATGAATAGAAAATAAACAAGAAAACAAGAACTATTAACTCAGAACTCAGAAAGCTACAGCAATCTTGAGAAACACAATTCTATTCATCTTCTAATTTTTCCTTGATTACAATGTGCGCCCTTAGCATCTTTTTATAGATTTAAAAACTAAACAATAACTGAAAATAGACTCATCTATTATTAGCTTCAACTACTTAACTAACTGCTTGTTCAAACAAACTCATATCTAACTGATTGTTATCTAACTGAATCCTAACTGTCAGTTTACTAACTGATGCTTAACACCCAGTTTACTAACTGTTTGTTTAACTGCTTGCTTGCATGATAAAGGAGGGAGGTGGGAGAAATTATCTCCAATTAACTTGACTTTCTAACACTCCCCCTTAATTTCTACCACTTACAATTTTAGCATTTACAATGCCTAAATTTTGTCTCAAATAATCAAAGGTCTCTTTTGGTAATGCCTTTGTAAATATATCTGCTAGTTGATCTTCAGATCTGCAAAAATCCAGATGGATTTCTCCATTATTCACTAACTCTCTGATAAAGTGAAATCTTGTATCTATGTGCTTGCTCCTCTTGTGAAACACATGATTTTTTGATAAAGCGATTGCTGATTTGTTATCACAGAAGATTGGTGTTGACTCCTTCTGTGCCTGTAATAAATCTTTCAATATTCTTCTCATCCATGTTGCTTGACATGCTGCTGATGTGGCTGCAACATACTCTGCTTCAGCTGATGAAAGTGTAACTATAGGCTGCTTTTTGGATGCCCATGTGACCACACCTGTGCCTAAAATAAAGGCATGTCCAGAAGTACTCTTCCTATCATCAACGCTACCTGCAAAATCACTATCTGTAAAACCAATCAAACTAAAATCGTTAGTTGTGGAATATAAAATTCCATAATCTGTAGTTCCTGCCACATATCTTAATATCCTTTTTCCAACTTGCCAATGTGAGTCTTTTGGTGACTCCATGAATCTTGAGATTAAGCTAACCCCATAACTGATATCTGGTCTAGTAGCTGTAAAATACATCAAACTAGCAACTAGCCTTTTGAATATTGTAGAATCAACATTGGATCCTTTGTCTTCTTTGCTAAGTTTAGTCCCTGTAGCAACTGGTGTAGGTGCTGGTTTACAATTCAGCATCTTAAATCTTTTTAACACATCCTTTGCATACTTTGTTTGACAGATAAATATTCCTTTCTCTGATTGTTCAACTTCTATTCCCAAAAAATACTTCATTAATCCCAAATCTGTCATTTCAAATTCATTCTTCATTGCTGATTTAAAAGTGTCTACAGACAAATTTCCCGTAAAAATCAAATCATCAACATATAAACACACAATTAAAATTTGACCTTCTTTGCTGATTTTTGTGTACAAAGTAGGCTCACTATCGCTTCTGCTGAATCCTTTGCTTATCATATAAGAATCTATCCTGCTATACCATGCTCTTGGTGCTTGCTTAAGACCATAAAGAGCTTTCTTCAATCTGTAAACTTTTTCTTCATGTCCTTGAACTTCATAACGTGTGGGCTGTTTCACATATACTTCTTCATCTAGAAATCCATTCAAAAAAGCTGATTTTACATCCATTTGATATACATACCAATTATTTTGAGCAGCTATGGATAATACCATTCTTACAGTATCCAATCTAGCAACTGGTGCAAATGTTTCATTATAGTCCACTCCATGTTCTTGTGCAAAACCTTTTGCAACTAACCTTGCCTTGTGCTTTTCAACATTTCCATCTGCATCAAATTTAGTCTTATAAACCCATTTAACTCCAATACAATCCTTACCTTCAGGTAGAGTAGTTAGATCCCATGTTTGATTTCTTTCAATAGCATTCAACTCTTCATCCATTGCTTTTAGCCAATGTTCCTCATTCACTGCTTCTTCATAAGACATAGGGTCATGAGTGAAAAGAGCAAAATTTGAAACCAAATCTAATTTTTCTTCTTCTTGATTGTAAATCTCATTTAAACTTCTCATCTTCTTACCTTTAAATCTTGCTCTTAAAGTAGCAAGAGTTGGATCTGATTCATTACTTGTGAATTTGGAGTAGGGTGACATGCATGACTAGATTCACCTTGTTCAAACCTTCTTGGTGTTCTTACTGGAGTGTTTGTACCTGTTTGTGTAGAGGATTGTCCACCTTGCAAATTTTGTTCTTCAGAAACTTCTTCATCCTGTGGAATTGGTGCCCCAACAATGATGGTGCTACCATCCCATGCTTCTGCTTCCTTAAATTCAACATCCCTGCTAATAATCACTTGCTTTGAAACTGGGTTATATAACTTATATGCCTTTGATTCTTCAGAATATCCAATAAAAATGCATTTCTCACCTCTGTCATCAAGTTTCTTTCTCAATTTAGATGGTATAAGAGAATATGCTATACAACCAAAAATTCTGAAATGATATACACTATATTTCTTACCATTCCATGCTTCTTGTGGAATTCAATCTCTGACACTCTTTGTTGGGCTTCTGTTCAGAATATACACTGCACAAGCTACTGCTTCTGCCCAATATTCATTTGACAAGTGTTTAGCTTTCAACATGCTTCTTGCCATTTCCATGATTGTTCTGTTCTTTCTTTCTGCTACACCATTCTGCTGTGGTGTGTACCTTGTAGTCAACTGTCTTTTGATTCCATGATATCTGCAAAAATCTTGAAATTGATTAGACATATATTCACCACCTCTATCAGATCTGAGTACCTTGATATATCGGCCACTCTGCTTTTCAACCATTGCCTTGAATTCTTTAAACTTTCCAAATGCTTCAGATTTGTTTTTGAGAAAGTAGATCCAAGTCTTTCTGCTAAAGTCATCAATGAATGTTAGAAAATAAGTACTACCTCCAAATGATGGAGTTTGCATTGGTCCACATAAATCACTATGGACTAACTCCAATATTACCTTAGCTCTATATGAGCCTCCTACTGGAAAACTCTCTCTATGCTGTTTTGCCAGAATACAACTGTCACATAAACTTCCTGGCTGTTCTATTGGTGGTAAACCCTTCACCATATTTTTCTTCTGTAACAAATTTAAAGCTCCAAAATGTAACTGTCCGTACCTTAAGTGCCATAACCATGATTGATCTAGCTGTATGGATTTGTAGTGAGCTTCTTCTTCTCCTTGGATGCACTGAATATGAAGAGGGAACATGCGATTCTTGGTCATCTCCACTTTTCCTATCAACCTGTCACTTGGAACCTTGTCCAATATTGTGCAGACATTATCCATAAAAGATACTCTGTAACCTTTCTGCACTAACTGCCCAACACTCAAAAGATTATGTTTTAATCTAGGTACAAAATAAACATCAGGTATAAATCTTCTTTCACCATTCTTGGCCAAAACATTTATGACACCTTTACCCATGACATCTACTGTGATATCATTTCCTAGTTTCACTTCTGATCTTACAGAATCATCAAGACTAGCAAAAAAATTTTTATTTCCTGTCATATGATTACTGCATCCACTGTCTAAAAACCAAATATCTTTAGCTTTTTCTTGAGTAACATTACAAGTAAGAAACATGCTTCCGGAATTAGAACTAGATTCATCTGTGTAATTAGCATTCTGTTTGTACACATATCCTGGTTTATTTCTGCAGTCACTAGCATAATGACCATATTTCTTGCAATAATAACATTGAACATTAGATTTATCAAACCTTTGAGAACCTTGCTGTGAGTGGTTGTGACCACGTCCTCTGTTGTTGTAGTTTCCTCTACTACTGTAGTTTTTATTGTTCTCATCTTCCTCTAAATTGTTCTTTCCATATCTGCCTCTGCCTCTTCCTCTGAAGCTTGACCTGGCTCTTCCTCTTCCTCTGCCAACTGATACCTGTGACTTGAATGCATTCTCAAGCGAAGAGTTATTTCTATTCATTCTGGATTCATGTGTTAACAAAGAACCCATTAATTCATCTACAGATAATTGTTCCAAATCTTTAGTTTCTTCAATAGCTACTACTATAGCATCGAACTTACTGGGTAAACATCTGAGTACTTTCTCTATAATCTTCTGATCTGTTATCGTTTCTCCATTAGATCTAATCTGATTCACTATATTCAAAACTTGACCCATAAACTGATCTATTGATTCTGATTCATTCATTTGCAAATTTTCAAAAGTTCTTCTTAGAGATTGCAATTTAGCAATTTTTACCTTCGTATTACCTCTATAAGTGGTCTCCAAGATTTTCCATGCCTCTCTGGATCGCGTTGCTACTGCAACTCTGGAAAATATCGATTCATCCAATCCCTGTTGGATTATAAATAAGGCTTTTGCATCTTTCTTTCTGTTCTCTTTAAGGTGGTCCTTTTGTGCTTGATTTAACGCCAGATGGGCTGCTTCGTCCTGCGGTTCTACAAAACCACTTTCTACCAAATCCCATACATCTTGTGAGCAAAATAAAGTTTGCATCTTAATTGCCCAAAAATCATAATTCTTACCATCAAAAACAGGAATTTGAGGCTGTGAAATACTGTTATATGCTGCCATTTCTTAAGTTTGAATGACTTTCTGGTCACTATTTCTGACACACAGTCACCGATGTCGGTTACACTGCCGAGGTCGGTCGATGATATTGCCGACGTCGGTTCTTTCTACCGTCGTCGGTCACTTCTTGGTCTGGGGTCGGCCGATGTCGGTCTATAACTGCCGATGTCGGTCTCTGCGCTGCCTGCTGGCAATACCTGCGCTTTTCCTTCACCCGACTGCTTCGCTCCCCTTGCTGGGTGCTTTTCTAACCAGGGTTTTCTCTTTCTAACCTGCGCTCTTCTGCCACAACCTGTGCTCTGATACCAATTTGAAGGAAAATATGAATAGAAAATAAACAAGAAAACAAGAACTATTAACTCAAAACTCAGAAAGCTACAGCAATCTTGAGAAACACAATTCTATTCATCTTCTAATTTTTCCTTGATTACAATGTGCGCCCTTAGCGTCTTTTTATAGATTTAAAAACTAAACAATAACTGAAAATAGACTCATCTATTATTAGCTTCAACTACTTAACTAACTGCTTGTTCAAACAAACTCATATCTAACTGATTGTTATCTAACTGAATCCTAACTGTCAGTTTACTAACTGATGCTTAACACCCAGTTTACTAACTATTTGTTTAACTGCTTGCTTGCATGATAAAGGAGGGAGGTGGGAGAAATTATCTCCAATTAACTTGACTTTCTAACATGGCATACTTACAAGGCAGAAAAAAGGTCCGTGGTCACCTGAAGAAGATCTTTTATTGATAAGATATATACAATCTCACGGTGAAGGATATTGGCGGACTTTGCCACGAAAAGCAGATTTGGATTAGTTACCTACGTATATCAGAGCAATATTGTTATCTCTATTCTGACAAATTTTTAGTTAAAATTAAATTGTTCTGTGTTGAATCCTGTTTGCCCTTCTCAGGTCTGCAACGCTGTGGAAAAGGTTGCAGATTGAGGTGGATGAACTACCTGCGCCCCAGTGTCAAACGAGGGAACATTTCTTTAGAAGAAGACGACCTTATTATCAGATTGCATAAGCTTCTTGGAAATAGGTATAATTATAGAAGAATGCAACTTTGTTTGTGGTATAAATATTGTAGAACTTTAACTGCTGGTGCATTTGCAGGTTGTATAGCACTTTGTGTGAGCCGGTTTTCTTGTAGGGTATAAGCAGAGAGTTATAAGAATTCTTACTATTAAAAAGTATAATTTCTTATTAAAATTTATCATAAAAAAATAAAAAAATATTTTGTAATATTATGTATTAGAGTAACTCAGATATATTACATCTTGGTGTCAACGTTTCGATTCCCTCTGAAGTCATCATCAAAGAACAATGCCGAGAAAAATCTCTAAATCTTTGATGCTTAAATATAAAGAGTGTTGAAAATGGTAACCTAACGAACCTTCATTTATTAAATCCAACATAAAATCAATTCAAAAGTCAGCCTCCTATGAGAAAAACCAAAATAATCTTTTTCTATCATTACAAGAGGAGAAAAAGAAATCCGTAATATCCATTGTTATGAACATTGGAAACACTGTCTCTCTTAACTCTTACTATGTTCCTTTTCTTAATAATTTGCAGATGGTCTCTGATAGTAGGAAGAGTGCCGGGCAGGACAGATAATGAAATCAAGAATTACTGGAATACTCATTTGAGCAAGAAGCTCCGTCGCAATGCCATCTTTCACTCTGACTGCCGTTACAAAACGGCTTTTTCTCACTTGGACTTTCCGAAGATAAAACCATTGCAGCCCTTCAATGGACAAAATATGGAATATGGTAAAGAGGGTTCCCTGGTGGAAAATTCAAGATGCGAGAACCTAATTGTTTGTGCAGGAAATCTCACAAACAACGCCGTCTTTAATGGGGACAGCACTCTGTCTAACCCTACTATGGATTATGTACTCACTCAGCATTATATACACGAGGGAAACCTCCTAAACAGCAACCGTTTAGACCACCAAGGTGATACTCAACAGCATATTTCTTGGACATATGAGACCCTCCCCCATTCTGCAATAGACATAATCATCACCCGCTCTTCACAATGCGGCCAGATGGCAAACTTCAATGAAAATAATCATGCAGGTAACCAGTTGTATTGTGTGACCCATGATCCCATGCTGTCACTGCAACATCAACAGCAGCACGGCCTTCTCTGTGGTGGAAATGGGTATATATTCCATGCTCTGAGGCTGGATAAACAGTATTCTTCATCAGCGTCTGTTGGTGGTAGCACTGAAGATGGTTGCAAAGATTTGCAACAGCCTCCTCAGCTCACAATGTATGACAAGCTTTTGTCTACATTATTTGACGAATCTGCCGTGGACGTTAGTGGTGATATTCAAATTGGCTGTAATAGTGTTTTTGGCCATTAGAATTTAATCGAAGATGTTGAAATCAAGAGAGCAGAAAAACAAGAACTTAAACAAGAAAACAAGAATAGAACCCAATTGCTACTGCAATTTCTTGAAAATAAGAATTTTATTGATCTTGTTTTTTCCTTGCTTACAATGCTGCACCCAAGGCGTCTATAAATAGATTTGAATCCAAAAATAACTGAAACTAAACTGATTGTTTAACTAAGTCTAAACTAATCATCTAATTGCTTAAACAAACTGATTGTTAACTAGCTGAATGTTAACTTCTTCTCTAACAATTTAACTAACTATTTGATAACTCATTGATCTCTAATTGATTGTTCACTGATGCATGCATGAGGAGTGGAGAAATTAACTCCAGTTCATCTTGAGTTTCTAACACTCCCCCTTAATTTCTACCACTAACAACTTCAGCATTTACAATGCCTAAATTTTGTCTCAAATAATCAAAGGTCTCTTTTGCTAATGATTTTGTAAATATATCTGCCAATTGATCTTCAGATCTGAAGAAGTCTAGATGGATTTCTCCATTGTTCACTAACTCTCTGATAAAGTGAAATCTTGTATCAATGTGCTTGCTCCTCTTGTGAAACACATGATTTTTTGATAATGCAATTGTTGATTTGTTGTCACAAAAGATTGGTGTTGACTCCTTCTATGCTTGTAATATATCTTTCAATATTCTTTTCATCTAAGTTGCTTGACATGCTGCTGATGTGGCTGCTACATACTCTGCTTTAGCTGATGAAAATGTCACTATAGGCAGTTTTTTGGATGCGCATGTGACCACACCTATTCCTAAAAGAAAGGCATGTCCAAAATTACTCTTCCTATCATCAACACTACCTGCAAAAACACTATCAGTAAAACCAATAAAAATAAAATCATTAGTTGTGGAATATAAAATTTCGTATTCAGTAGTTCCTGCCACATATCTCAATATCCTTTTTGCAACTTGCCAATGTGAGTCTTTCGGTGACTCCATAAATCTTGAGATTAAACTGACCCCATACATGATGTCTGGGCTTGTAGCTGTGAGATACATCAAACTGCCAACTAGTCTTTTAAATGTTGTAGAATCAACATTAGACCCTTTGTCTTTTTTGCTAAGTTTGGTACCTGTAGCAACTGGTGTAGGTGCTAGTTTACAATTCAGCATCTTAAATCTCCTTAACACATCCCCTACATATTTAGTTTGAAAACTAAAAATTCTTTTCTCTGATTGTACAACTTCTATGCCCAAAAAATACTTCATTAATTCCAAATCTATCATTTCAAATTATTTCTTCATTGCTGATTTAAAAGTGTCTATAGATATATTTTTAGTGAAAATCAAATCATCAACATATAAACACAAAATCAAAATCTGTCCTTTTTTGTTGATTTTTGTGTATAAAGTAGGCTCACTATTGCTTATGATGAATCCATTGTTTATCATATATGAATCAATCCTGCTATACCATGCTCTTGGTGCTTGCTTGAGACCATAGAGAGCCTTCTTCAATCTGAAGACTTTTTCTTCATATCGTTGTACTTCATAACCTGTGGGCTATTTCACATACACTTCTTCATCTAGGAAACCATTCAAGAAAGCTGATTTTACATCCATTTGATATACATACCAATTATTTTGAGCAGTTATTGCTAAAACCATTCTAATAGTATCCAATCTAGAAACTGGAGCAAATGTTTCATTATAATCAACTCCATGTTCTTGTGCAAAACCTTTTGCTACTAACCTTGCCTTGTGCTTTTCAACATTTCCATCTGCATCAGATTTAGTCTTATATACCCATTTGACTCCAATACAATCTTTACCTTTAGGTAAATTAGTTAGATCCCATGTCTGAATTCTTTCAATAGCATTCATCTCTTCATCCATTGCTTTTATCCAATGTTTCTCATTAACTGCTTCTTCCTAATACATAGGATCATGAGTGAAAAGAGCAAAATTTGAAACCAAATCTAATTTCTCTTCTTCTTGATTATAAATCTCATTCAAATTTCTCATTTTCTTACCTTTCAATCTTGATCTTAAAGTAGCAAGAGTTGGATCTGATTCATCACTTACTTGTGAATTTGGAGTAGGGTGACATGCATGACTAGATGATTCACATTGTTCAAACCTTCTAGGTGTTCTTATTGGAGTACTTTTTCCTGCTTGTGGAGAGGATTGATCTCCTTGCAAATTTTGTTCTTCAAATTCTTCTTCATTCTGTGGAATTGGTGCTCGAATTGTGATGGTGCTACCATTCCATTCTTCTTCTTCCTTAAATTCAATATCTCTGCTAATAATCACTTGCTTCGAAATAGGGTTATACAACTTATAAGCCTTTGATTCTTCACTATAGCCAATAAAAGTGCATTTCTCACCTCTATCATCAAGTTTTATTCTCAATTTAGATGGTATAAGAGAATATGCAATACAACCAAAAATTCTATAATGTACACAATACTTTTTACCACTACACGCTTCTTGTGGAATTCAATCTCTTACACTCTTTGTTGGGCTTCTATTCAAAACATATATTGCACATGCTACTAGTTCTGCCCAATATTCATTTGACAAGTGTTTGGCCTTCAACACGCTTCTAGCTAACTCCATGATTGTTCTATTCTTTCTTTTTGCTACACAATTCTGTTGTGGTGTGTACCTTGTATTCAATTTCCTTTTAATGCCATGATATCTGCAAAAATCTTGAAATTCATTAGACATATATTCACCTCCTCTATCTGAACTAAGGACCTTGATATAATGGTCACTCTGATTTTCAACCATTGCCTTGAATTCTTTAAATTTTCCAAAGGCTTCAGACTTATTTTTGAGAAAGTATATCCAAGTCTTTTTGCTAAAGTCATCAATGAAGGTTTGAAAATAAGTACTACCTCCAAGTGATGTAATTTGCCTTCATCCACATAAATCACTATGAACTAGCTCCAATATTACCTTAGCTCTATATGAGGCTCCTATTCGAAAGCTCTCTCTATGATGTTTTGCTAGAATACAACTGTCACATGAACTTCCTGGCTGTTTTATTGTTAGTAATCCCTTCACCATATTTTTCTTCTATAATAAATTCAAACCTCCAAAATGTAAATGTCCATACCTTAAGTGCCATATCCATGATTGATCTAGCTGCATGTTTTTGAAGTGGGCTTCCTCTTATCCTTGGATGCACTAAATTTGAAGAGGAAATATCCGATTCTTGGCCATCTCCACGTTTCCTATCAACCTATCACTTGGAAACTTGTCCAGTATTGTGCAAACATTATCCATAAAGGATACATTGTAACCTTTCTGTACTAACTGTCCAACACTCATAAGATTATGCTTTAGTCTAGGTACAAAATAAACATCAGGTATAAACCTTATTTCACCATTTTTTGCCAAAACATTTATTACACCTTTACCCATGACATCTACTTTGATATCATTTCCTAATTTCACTTCAGATCTTATAGAATCATCAAGACTAGAAAAAAATTATTTATTCCCTGTCATATGATTACTACATCCACTATCTAAGAACCAAATATCTCTACCTTCTTCTTGAGTAACATTACAAGTAAGAAATAAGCTTCCAGGATTAGAACTAGATTCCCATGGATTAGAACTAGATTCACCTGTGTAATTAGCATTTTGCTTGTCCACATATCCTTGTTTCCTTCTGCAGTCACTTGCATAATGACTATATTTCTTGCACTATTAACATTGAATATTAGATTTATCAAACCTCTGTGAACTTTGCTGGAAGTGATTGTTGCCACATCCTCTATTGTTGTAGTTTTGATTACTTTTTTCAACTTCATCTAGATTGTTCCTTCCATATCTGCCTCTACCTCTTCCTCTAATGTTTGACCTTGCTCTAACTCTTCCTCTACCAAATGATACATGTGACTTGAAAGCATTCTCAAGAGAAGTATTGTTATTCCTATTCAATCTGGATTCATGTGTTAACAAAGAACCCATTAATTCATCTACAAATAACTGTTCCAAATCCTTGATTTCCTCGATAGCTACAACTATTGCACCAAATTTACTCGAGTAGACATCTCAGTGTTTTTTCTATGATCTTCTGATCTGTGATAGTTTCTCCATTAGATATAATTTGATTCACTATATTCAACACTTGACCCATAAACTGGTCTATTGAATCTAAATCATTCATTTGCAAATTTTCAAAACTTCACCTAAGAGATTGCAATTTAGCAATTTTTACCTTTGTATTACCTCTATAGGTAGTCTCAAAGATTTTCCATGCCTCTCTAGATCTTGTTGCTGCTGTAACTCTAGAAGAAATTGATTCATCCAATGCCTGTTGGATGAAAAATAAAGCTTTTGCATCTTTTTTCCTATTCTCTTTAAGCTCTTCCTTTTGTGCTTGAGTTAACGCCAGATGGGCTGCCTCATCTTGCGGTTCTACAAAACCAATCTCTAACAAATCCCAAACATCTTGTGAGAAAAAAAAT
Source organism: Torreya grandis (assembly GCA_037957365.1). NCBI lineage: Eukaryota > Viridiplantae > Streptophyta > Pinopsida > Cupressales > Taxaceae > Torreya > Torreya grandis. Next base: position 870,257 of record JARHVA010006076.1, on the reverse strand, counting down.
GTTTTCATCTTAATTTTCCAAAAATCATAAACCTTACCAGTAAAAATGTGAATTTGAGGCTAAAAAATATTGTTATTCGTTGCCATGTCTCACACTGAAACAACTAGATAGGCTATTTGGATGGCTTTTTAGTTTGTTGTTTTAAAACACAATCGCCAACATCAGTGGATCTATCGAGGTCGGTTAGGTAATAGTGCTGACATCAGTTGAGTTGTTGATGTCGATCGTGGGCTCTTCCTTCATGCATTGGACTGCGACTGCTGCATTCTAATTTCTTCTTGGCAAATAGTGTTGATGTCGGTTGAGTTACAGATGTCAGTCACGGGCTCTTCCTTCACACGTTAGACTGCTACTGCTGCACTCTCCTTTCTAACCTACACTTTTTTTGACTTTTGCTGGGTGATTCCTTTCCAACGACCACACTTCTGCTATGCTCCTTTTTTAACCAGGCTCTGATACCAATTTGTTGAAATCAAGAGAGCAAAAAAATAGGAACTTAAACAAGAAAACAAGAATAGAACCCAATTGCTACTACAATTTCTTGAAAATAAGAATTTTATTGATCTTCCTTTTTCCTTGCTTACAATTTTGCACCCAAGGCATCTATAAATAGATTTGAATCCAAAAATAACTAAAACTAAACTGATTGTTTAACTAAGTCTAAACTAATCATCTAATGGCTTAAACAAAATGATCGTTAACTAGCTGAATGTTAACTTCTTCTCTAACAGTTTAACTAACTATTTGATAATTGATTGATCTCTAAATGATTGTTCACTGCTGCATGCATGAGGAGTGGAGAAATTAACTCCAGCTCATCTTTAGTTTCTAACAGAAGAGAGGTAGGGTCATGATCAATGCATACATGAAATTAGCTGGATGTAAGTATTGTATATGCATAGGCCATTAGAATTTAATCGAATAGAGGTAGGTTCATGATCAGCGCATACTTGAAATTAGTTGGATGTATGTATTGTATATGCATGCAGTCCACTAGCTGTTGTACAAGCCTTAAGGCAATGCTCTATGACTTAAGACAATGTTTCCAATTCATGCAAAAGCCTTTCTAGCTGAGTCGACAGCAATATAATTCGAATGAGAATCCCCTTTTAGTATGAGATTTATCCATTCTTTTTGTTTAGCAATAATTAGTTCCTGCCAGATGTCTCCCCATCAAAAACAATTATTAGGATAACAACCAAGAATAATAATATGATTATTTCTACCATGGCAATCTCGAGAAACACCTTCTACTCCTAAACTTCAATTCCTTTCGGAGGCCCCATAAGAGTTTCGCTTGATAATATTAACTCCCTAAATGTAGTGTAATTTTATAAATGAATTACTTTAATTAAGCATTAAGCATCCACAACGTATGTAAAATCCTGTTAATAATGCTTTTAATGATCAAATATGTAAAGAAAAAGGGAAATAGAAAGTTCTCATCTCATTTATGTTATTTCATAAATTTTTCTTTATAATATAAAATTTGAAAACATCCAACGAATACCACTAAATTGATTATTTAAAGATAATTTATTAGGATCATCCAAATGTTAGTCGTAATTTAGTATAACTGTATAAATGCTATTGACATGTAATGATTAATTAAATTATGAATTGTATGTTTGTTCATAGCTATTTATGTGCTTCCATTTTCTTGACCTAAATTCAAATGACGTGACTCTTTTCCTTCTTTCATGAGTTAAATCTCTTTGACCTCAAGTGTCATGGAAAACAAATTGGGAGTATGTGCTAGAATATTTTGCCAATTTATTATGTCCCTAAGATTAGAAAAAAGATGTTGATAAATAAAAAATTCTATAATATAAATAACTTCCACTTGTACACCAAAAGTGCTTTATGGTGTAATGTTAACTTAGTTAAGTATTCTAATAATTGTCACCTAAATTAATTGAACTACAACATTTGTCTATGTAATATAATTGCTTGTGAATTTTAATTTGATAATATTGACACCCATACCATCATACCAATAGATAGAACCTAAAAAGGGGGAAGGGGGAGATAGATGCACCTAACTTAAAGGGGACCTAAAAAATAAGATAATCCCAATATAAGATAGGGAATGAGGATTTCAAATAGTTGGAAGTTGACAAGAGGACCAATATTTCTCAATTTGGAATAAATTATCCATACATCTAAAAAAATGTGCCAATGTTCATAAAATAGTGTTGAATAAAGACAAACTCAAAGATTTGGTGTATTGGTGAGGTAAAAGTAGTTTGTACTCACCAAGTTCCATTGTCATTGAGCCCATTAGGACACTTTCAACAAGTGGCCATGTGGACGCCTTGAGGTAGGGGTCTACTTCTCTATGTGGACCAAGCAAAACACAATGAGGCCATTCAAATGTGGATTGCTCAGTGGACATTATAGACCAAATCCTACTCTCATGTCCCACTTCAAGAAGGTACACCTCCATACCATTACTCTAGTTCATAGCTCTGGTGTATTAAAAATGTTTACCTTCCAACATTTTTGGACTCAAGGATTTGGTGTATTAGTGAGGTACAAGTAGTTTGTACTCATCAACCCAAGTTTCATTCTCATTAATCCCATGGGGACACATTCAAAAACTGGCCATGTGGAAACCTTGAGGTAATGGTCACATGTCTCCATGTGGACAAAGTAAAACACAATGAGGCACATTGGATGTAGACCACTCAATAGACATAATGGACCTAACTCAACCTTCATGTCCCACTTTGAAAAGGTTTTCCTCCATATCATTAATATATTTCATAGAGTTGGTTTATTAAAATTGTTTACCACCCAAAATTCTGGAATCAAGGATATGGTGTATTGGTGAGGTATAAGTAGTTTGTAATCATCAACCAATGTTCCATTCTCATTGAGCCCATGAGGACACTTTTAATAAGTGGCCATTTGGAAACCTTGAGGTAGGTGTTCCATTTCTCTGTGTGGACCATATAGAACAAAATAGGGCACTTCAGATGCAGATAACTCAGTAGACATTATGGAGCTAGGCCTGCCCTCTTATCCCACTTTGAGAAGGTATTCCTCCATACCATTACTCTAGCTCAAAGCTTTGGTATATTAAAAGTGTTTATCACCTAACATTTTAATTACATGAGCACATGGATTAATTTAACCTAAATCATATTATTTTGATTACTGAGTTAGAATATTCATGCATGCAAGGGAAAATAAAATTTAAATTAAAGACCCTAACCCACTCCTCCAACGACAAGCTATAGAGTATTTCTAGCTCAAGGACATCAAGTTTTTGATTCAAATGATGAGTTATATTTTGATGATGAGGAGGAGGATCCACCTATTATGAGTTTATTTGTAAACAATACCCCTATTTCCCAATTATCCTCATCTAAAGTGGATTCTTTAGCTCACTTTATTAGTGGTTTTAGTCTCTAGAAAGGGTTTTTAAACCTGGATATTGTTAAAAGATCATGCTTTTCCTTGATTGATCCATATGGGATTAAACATATCTCGATTACATCTATGTAACTTTATTCATCTTCTCTTTTTCTCTATAATTATTCTAATCTACCATTGGGTGTGCTTAAAGAAGTTAATATGGCATACATGAAGACTTATGCCTAGTGCATTTCTTCTTTGGGTGGGATCGACAATCTAAACAATACATAGTTTAGGACCTCTATTTATTTTTTATTCTCCTTTGATTGGTCCTTAGGTTGGGTCTTTCATGTTTTTTAAGCTTCAAGAGTTTCTAAGGTAAGATGGATATATGAAGACTACATTAATGCCTTTAATCTATTCAATTTTTTTTGGTAGTTTCTATAAATCTCAGTTTTATTCTAGTTTGAATTGGAACCCACCTTAGTTAGTTTGGATTCAATAATTTCAAATCCCTCATCCTTATCCCAAAGGTCTCATCAGTCCTTTCTACCATGTGATGTCTAAGTTTCATTCTCATAGGAAATTCTAGCAGTTTATTTTTTTGACTAGGTGATCAATAAGATGGAATCAAAGTTAGGTAGTAGGTCACTTTTTAGTCAATGAATTAGGGCCCCTATTTCTCTTTTTGATCTTGAAAAATGTTCCAAATCTACCTGGAGTTTATTTTCTACTCCTATTTTTCTTGCTAAATCTTGATTTCTTCCAAAAAAATCAAAAGTGCATCCAAGTGGGATTTGTTTGGACTATGGATCCCTAGTTTTTGAGTAGTCATAAGCTTTTCTTTCACCCATGGTCTACATTATTTGACCCAAATAAAACATACCTCTTGGCTACTCTACTCTGGTTCAGGATTTATAATCTTCCCCATATCTTGAGGAAGAAGGAACATACCAAATTGGTGATCAATTATGTGGTTTCTTTTGTCAAATTAAATGATAATTTGATAAGTAGAATATTCATGAGAGCCTGTGCAATTATGGATCTCCGTAAAGCTCTCCTTCATTTAGTTAAGGTTTTCTTGGCCTAAAGTTCATGGAATCATAACCTTAATTTTGAAGGTACTCCTTTTTAATGTTTTTATTGTAATATCTTTGGTCATCATATTACTAGGTACCCTTCGAGTTCTCAAGGTTTCTCTTCATCTCATTCCTAATTCATTTGGAAGAATAAAGTTAGGGATCCTAATTTAGATTTTGTAAGGCATAATCATAAAAAATTATTTCATTCTCCTTAAGTTTTTAGATATCAAGTTTTTTTAAGTCCCTCCCTTTTGGAAAATTTTCCCAAAGATGATCTAGATCTTGCTTCGTTTCCTAATCTTCCATAGCTAGGTGACATTGCTCCCACTCTTTCTTAGTGTATCATAGCAAAGAATGTAACTAATGTAGGGGCTACCTCAAAGAAGAAATGTCACACATTAGAGGCTATTTTTTCAAGAGTGGAAGTAGATACAATGGTGAATGATGGCATTCAATAGATGATGGAGGACCTTCTTTCTCAATGAGGAATAATATTGGTGGTTTTTTATGGGTAAGTCTTCTTGCCTTGTTCGTGTCTTTTTATCTTTGGTGTGTTTTCTCATACTTTGCCTCCTTATTATGATATTTCGAGTAGTCTATTTTTAGAATTTTTGTTGCTCCTCCTTTATTAGTTCTTGAGGTTTTTCTTGATCCTTCTCCTTTCCTTGGGGAGAAAATTTGATCAATGTACTCTAGTTATTTCTCCATTGTATAGGTGTTTGTAGTTTTGTTTTATGGTTTTTATTTATGTTTTAATAAACTATCAATTTCATGTGATTTTGTTGTATTATTTTGGTTAGACATTCTTTCCCTATCAACTATTTTTGAGATCCATTATTTATTTAGTGTTTTTTGACAATTGGCTATATCTAGGATGAGACCCAATCAAAACGCGTCCTTCAACCTAAATAAAAAATAATGTTAAATAAAGGCCAACAAACCATTTTTAGGTGTCTAAAACTACTTATATGTTAATAATAACATTTTTGTTATCCAACTAGTCTTGTTATTAGTGTTCAAAGATAATCCTTAATTATTTCAAATGTAATTACACTAATAGGTATAACTTATAATGGAAACCAAGGTGGTGGTGGAGTGTAATAGTGTTGATGTCAATAAAAAAATATTATACCTTAAAATTGATGTCTATTTGACCATCATAGTGTAGTTTCAATTTTGAATTTGATGTCTATTTGATTGTCATGTATAAAAAAAATCTTTCTTCCTTAGGAAGAAAATGAAAAACTATATTGTATCTTAGACATAGAATGTAACATGTAAAATATATACCTATAAGGAATGCACAACTAGTACTTATTAATTGGTTAATGTGGGTCTTCCCAACAAGGGCCAACAATATCTCAATCCCATGATAAATGGGGGCTTAACCCCACATATACATGAAAAATAATCACCTTTATTATTATAGAGGGACCCATCAAGTGTTCAAAAAGATTATTATTAAAAAATAAACAATAAATAATCAATTACAAATAAGTTCATGAAAGGACTAGTTTATACCATAAGATTTTTTTTTTTTTTAATTATTTTATCTTATGTCATAATACATTTACTTCACATCGTTTTGAGGATTTGGAGTTTGTGTTATTTAATTATTTTCATTGTATTGTACATAATTGATATAATAAAATTATAAATTTAATTACTAAATTTATAGCATTACATATCAAATGAAACATTATGTCTAATTATATTTATCTTAAACTAGTATAGAGATCTCAAATACATATAAATGAAATATGCTAAGAGATATCAATCTCAATGTTCATATCTTGGATTTTCCCCATACCACATTGATTATTAATTTGATTAATACTTCCCTTACCTTCTTCATCAATTTATCACTCACTAGTGATAAATGCAATTAATTTTTACACCACCATGTTGGGATAAAAAAAAATCTTTACAAGAAAAAAAAGAAGGCAGATAGGGTGGAGGTAAGGTGAAGGATCTAAACTCCATTATATCGCAAAGTTAATTTTTTTGATTGACTTATCCCAGAAAAAAGGATTTCGAAGTAATGATGATATGAATGTCAATTTTAAAATTGAAATTTCTTTCTGACAGTTAAATTAATATTAAATTTAAAATAAAACATAATTGTGAATAACTCACTCCATTAAACTCGTTTGCATAGATACTTAAATCTAGATTTATATGTTAAAATAATTTTATGCACTTCAATAAATATATCTCAAGGATCTACCCTTCAATTTGACCTTCCTTAAAGCTAAAAGGCACACACTTGCCACCTCATTAGGTCTAATAAAAATATCTTATCTCATTTATGTTATTTCATAAATTTATCTATATAATACGGACTTGGAAATGTGAAACCAACACCACTAAAGTGATTACCTAAAGATAATTTGTTTATATCATTTAAATGTTCATGGTATTCTATGATGACTATATAAATGCTCTTGACATGTGACTGTTAATTGAATTATGAATTTTTAGGTTTGTTCACAACTATTTCTACAATTCCACTTTCTTGACTTAATTCACAGGGTGTGATTCTTTTCATCCTCTAATCGGGTAAATCTCTTTTACATCTAGTGTAAAGTAAAACAAATTGAGACTATGTGCTAGAATATTTCACAAATTTATTAAGTCCCTACGATTAAAAAAATATTTTTATAAATATAAATATTCATAATATAAATAAATTCTACTTGTATGCCAAAAGTGCTTTACAGTATAATGTTATCATAGATAATGATAAGTGTTCTAATAATTTTAACCTTAATTATTTGAACTAAAACACTTTTCTATGTAATATAAATGCATGTGAATTTTAATTGGATAGTATTGACACCCATACCAACTTCTAATAGATAGAACCTAAAAATAGGGGTAGGGGGAGATGGGTGTACCTAAATTAAATGGGACCTAAAGAACAAGATAATCCCAATATAAGATAGGGAATGAGGATTTAAAATATTTGTAAGTTGAAAAGAGAACAAATATTTATTTATTTGGATTAAATTATATATACATCTAATAAAATGTGCCAACATTTATAAATAGTGTTAAATAAAGTCAAACTCAAGGATTTGGTGTACTGGTAACGTAAAATTAGTTTGTAATCATTGACCTAGCTTCTATTCTCATTTAACCCATGAGGACACTTTCAACAAGTGTCCATGTAGATACCTTAAGGTAGGGATCGTAGTTATACATGTGTACCAAGAGGAACATAATAGGGAGCTTCAAATGTGGATCAATTAATAAACATTATAGACCCAGGCCCACCCTCATGTCTCATATTGAGAAGGTGCTCCTTCATACCACTAAGTATGTTAATAGCTTTAGTATAATAAAATAAGTTACCTCCAAACATTTTTAGACTCAAGGATTTAGTGTATTAGTGAGGTACAAGTAGTTTTTACTCATCAACCGAAGTTCCATTCTCATTGTGCCCATGAGGACACTTTCAAAAAGTGGTTATTTAGACACCTTGAGGTAGGAGTCACACTTATCCATGTGGACCAAGTAGAACACAATAAGGTAATTCAGATGAAAATCACTTGGTATATATTATGAACTTAGGCCCACCCTCATGTCCCAATTTAATAAGGTGTTCCTCCATACCATTGATATGGTGAATATCTTTAGTACATTAAAAATGTTTATCCCCCAACATTTTGGACACAAGGATTTGGTGCATTATCAAGGTAAAAATAGTTTATACTCATAAAACCAACATCCATTCTTATTAAACCCATGAGGACAATTTCAATAAGTGGCCATGTGGACACCTTGAGGTAGGGGTCACACTTTTCAATATGGACTAAGTGAAACACAACGAGGTGCTTTAGATGTGGATCACTTTGTATAAATTATGAACCCAGGCCCATCCTCATGTCCCACTTTAAGAAGGTGTTCCTTCATACCATTATTATGTTTCATATCTCTTGTACATTAAAATCATTTATCACCCAACATTTTTAACTCAAGGATTTGGTGTATTAGTGAGGTACAAGTAGTTTATACTCATAAACCTAATTTCCATTATCGTTGAGATGATGACAACACTTTAAAAAGGTGGACATAAGGACACCTTGAGGTAGGGTTTGTACTTATTTATGTGGATCAAGTGGAAAATAGTGGGGGACTTTGGATGTAGATCATTAAGAGGACTTTATGGACCCAAGCCCACCCTAATGTCCCACTTTGATAAGGTGCCCTTCCATACCATTAATCTAGTCTATAAATCTAATATATTAAAAAAATTTACCACCAAAATATTAATTTACACAACCATAGGGATTAATTTGAACTAAATCATATCAATTTGATTACTAAACTATATTGCATAAGCATGTGAGGGAAAATAAAATTCAAACTAGAGAACCTAGACCACTCCATCAATGACATAATGTAGAGTATTTCTAGATTGAGGGAATTAGGATTTGTTTCAATATAAAATTAGGATTTAGATTTTAAGGCTAAGGAGTAGGATCAACCTTTTATGAGCTTATTTATAGTGGCTACCCCTATTTCTTAGTTTTCTTCAAGCAGAGTAGATTATTTGACTCACTCTATTGGTGGTTTTGGTCTCAACAAAGGGTTTTTGAAACTAGCCATTGTTAAAATATCATAATTTCACTCAATCACCTTAAACTCATCTCGGATGCCTCTACAATAATTTCTTCACCTTTTTCTTTTATCTCTACTTTTTTAGATCTATACTTAGGTGTGCTTAAGGAAGTCAATTTGGTATACCTAGATCTATACATGGAGACTTATGCAAAGGAAGTTTTTTAATGGGATCATCAGTCTAGCCAATGTAGAGTGTAAGACCTTTGTTTTGTATTTTTATTATATTTTTATTAGTCCTTTAGTTAGGTTTATGCATGTTGTTAAAGCTTCATAAGGTTTTAAGGTAAGAGGATCTATGGAGATTGTAAAAATATTACTAATCCTTTCCATTTTATGGTAGTTTATGTAAATCTCATATTGCCTCTAGTTTGAGCAGGAACCCACTGCCCTTAGTCAGTGTGGTTTTAGGATTTTTAGATCCCTCATCCTTAGCCAAAGGTCTCATTAGTATTTTTTATCGATTGATCTCTGAATTTCCTTCTCAGAGTAAATTTTAGAGGTTGAGTTTTCTAACTAGGTGACTCATGATATGGAATTACATTTTCATAGTAGGACCCTTTTTGGTAAATGCATTGGGACCTCATTTCTCTTTTAACTATTGATAAATGGGCCAAATATACCTAGAGTTTTATTAATACTTTTTTTTCTTTATTAAATCTTTGTTTCTTCCAAAAAAATTTGAAAGTTCCTTTGATCAGGGATTGCTTTACACTTTGAGTCCCTATTTTTTTGGAAATCATGGGATTTTATTCTAACTGTGATCTCCCTTCTTCTACCCAAGAAAAAAATATATTTTGGCTACTCCCTTCTAGATCAAGTTTTATAATCTTCCCCCCATATTGAGGAAGGAGGAGCATATCAAACTAGTGATTTGTTTTGTGGGTTATTTCATGAAATTAGATGATAGCTTGATGGGTATAATATTTATGAGTGTTTATCTGATTGTGGATCTTTCTATACCTTTCTTTCATTCGATTAAGCTTTGATCAGCCCAAGGATCATGGACTCATAACCTTAATTTTGAAAATATTCCTATTCAATGTTTTCATTTTAATGTCTTTGGGCATCAGACTATTGGATGCCATTTGAGGTCTTGAGGTTTCTCTTCATATTGTTCTCAATTGGCTCAAAAGAAAAAAGTTAGGGCTTTTGATCTAGATTTTGTGTGGCATAATCATGAAAAGTTATATCATCCTCTTTAAGTTTTTCTTAGTTCCTAATTTGTCACATAATCATCCAAAATTGGGTGAGGCTACTCCCACCCCTTCTTAGCCTATTATGGTGAAGTGTGTAGTTGATGTAGGGACTAACTATAAGAAGAAAGGTCACACATCAGAGGCTAAATTTTTGAGATCTGAAGCATAGTAAATGATGAATGATGGAACCCATTTGATGATGGAGCACCCTATTTCTTGACAAGGAATATTATTATTTATTTATTGTGGTTAGTTTTTATTTTTGTGTTGGTGTCTTTTGACCTTAAATATGTTTTCTCTTCCTTTGTCTACCTATTGAGCCTGTTAGAGTTATTTGTCTACAACATTTTTTTCCTCATTTTTTAATCTATTAAGGTGTTTTATTGATCCTTATCCTTTCTTTCAAAAGGATATTTTATGAATGTACATTGGTTATTCATCCATTGTATAGGTATTTATAGATATGTTTTACAGTTTTCATATATGTGCTTCTCTATTTTCAATTTGGTGTGAGTTTATATTGTTTTCTCTGGTTGTGCCTTATTACATTATCAACTATTTTTTATCTCAATTTCTTATTTAGATTTTTATATAATCTAGTTATATATAAGATAAGATCTAGTCTTAACCCATCCTTTAACCTTAATAAAAAATAGTGTTAAATAAAATCCAATGAACATTTTTTAGGTTTTTACAAGTACTTGCGCATCAATAAGAGCATTTTCTTTATCCAACAAGTCTTGTTATAAGTGGTCAAATATAATCATTAATTATTTTATATTTAATTATGTCCATTAGGTATAACTTATAATGGAAACTAAGGGTGGTGGTGGAATATAATAGTGTTGATGTCAATAAAAAAATATTAAACCTTAAATTTGATATCTTTTTGACTATCATAGGGTAGTTCTGACATTAAATTTGATGTTTATTTGACTATCATATATTAAAAAAAATATATTTCTTAGAGAAGGAAATTGAAAAACTATGATATCTTAGACATATAGTGAATAATGTAAAATAGATACCTAAAAGGTATGAGTGACTAGTATTTGTTACCTGGTTAATGTGGGTCATCCCAACAAGGGCCAAAAAACTTCAATCCCTTGATAAATGGGTGTTTAACCCCACTTATATATGAAAAATTAACCATATTATTATTATATAGGTGCCCATTGAGGGTTCAAAAAATAATTATTAAAAAAATAAACAACAGACAATCAATTAAAAAACAAGGTCATGAAGGGACTAGTTTATACCATAGCACTATAGTTTACTTTTTATCTTGCCTCATAATTCATCTAATTCACATCATTCTGAGGATTTAAAATATATGTTATTAAATTATTCTCATTGTATTGTACATAATTGATATATTAAACTTGTAAATTAAATTAGTAAATCTATGGAGTTACATATTAAAGGACAAAACTATGTCTAATTATATTTATCTTAAAATAGTATAGATATCTTAAACACATCTATTAGAAATATTCTAGGAGATATCAATCTCAATATTCTTATATTATATTTTTTAAATTCCACATTTATTAATAATTTCATTGATACTTCCCTTAATTTCTCCATCAATTTATCACTTACTGTTGATAAATGGCATTAATTTCTACACCAGCATATTTGGCTAAAAAAAATACAATAAAAAAAGTTAGGATGTGAGTGGGGGTGTCTAAACTCTATTATGTGGCCAAGATACTATAATTTTCTGATATATTTATCCCACAGAAAAGGGCCTTCTAGGTAATGATCATATGAACACCAATTTTAAAGTTAAAATTTATTTGTGATAGTTAAATCAATGCCAAATTTACAATCAAACATAAGTTTGAAAAACTAACTCCATTAAACTCCTTTATGTAGATACTTAAATCTGTATTTATATGTTAAAATAGTATTATACACTTTAAAATTAATATATCTCAAGGATCTACCCTTCAGTTTGACCTTATTATATCTAGAAGGCTCGAACTCACCACCGCACTAGGTCTAATTACTTACGTATTCATGTAACCATGATTTTTTTTATTAGCTAGATCATCTATGACCATAAAATGCCTAAAATATGATATATATCATTCACTATAATTAGATAACCTAAATAACTTTCCCTCATCTTGGATAGTCACATTTAGGGTATGATAATAGCATCAATATTATCCTCCCTACTCCAATGTAAGTATCCTTACCCTATAAACACTTCAATTTTAAAATCATTTAATGTGTATAAGTTAGCCTATGAGTGTCATTAACCCTTTCATGAGGATCATTTCAATATACTTAGTATAAATACAAGTAAAATGATACTCATTAATCATTTAATATATACCAAGTAATCACCTCACAAACTTAGACATGTTAATGAATTTCAAAGCACACAACTAATATATTATGCCTTATTCATTCATATTTACATATCAATCATACTAGATGTTTGAAGCACTCAAAACATAACCCATGAGCCATATTTACCAAGTTATAAGCTATATCATTCCATGTATGTTTAAATAGTATATTACACCCTTGTGCAAACACATTCTCACACATAGGGAAGAAGTACATAAGTCTGAGGACCTCCTTAGAGGATTGTCTATGTAGACAATACTCATTAATAAAGGGTTTTTTAAAGTTTAGATCGACACCGTGAGATCACTAACCCATTTTTTTAGAAAAAAAAGTAGTGATACAAAGACTATGTGCAAAATATAGATACATTAGACAAAAGGTGTCAAAAACTTATAAATATCTAGGTGGTCATGTTGATACAATGAACATTCCATAAAGTATAGCTACACATGATTCAAATAGGACCATTGACACAAGTGTACATAGGGTGATGTAAGTGTCCATGGACCCAAAAAGAATATTTCTATAATCTAATGACTATTTATTGAACATCAAACAAAGTGTTTCTATACATGTACATCTTAATGTTGTTTGTGAATTATTGTATAAGCTAAGTATTTTATCTTATTTGTTATTGTGCAATCAAAACATTATTTGGCATTGTAATTTATATATTTAGTATTTTTGTAATTTATAATTAAAGTTGAATATCATAAATTTAATTATTTAATTGGCATATTTTATATAATATATTATCTCACTCTTGAATAGCATATTCCTCCTAATCCTTAATTTCCAAAAAGGGTTAAACACATTGTTACTATTATAAAATACAAGTATCAACATAATAATGTAGATCACAAAACATGTGTAAGTAAGAGAGTACATCTATAAAGAGTAAGACATAATTATATCTCACTAATAGTCACATAGCAAAATTTAAGTAGATAATGATAGTTAATATTTGTTAATATGTGAAAATAATAAAATACACAAGTTATTTAACAAAAATAGTGAAACACATGTCCATAGTTTAGGAATATTATTAGTTATCAAAATGTTATGTTACACTTTACTAGGTGTTACTTTCCTTATTTATTTTCCATAGATGAATTTAATCTCATCTAAATATAAAATAATAAATCAAATGCACAAATGTCTAGAACATGAACCTGACAAGTACCTATTAAGGTATGTGGTAGATACAATGACTTTGTTACTTTTCATTGAATATTCATGAGTAAATACACCATATTGTATAATAAATATGTTATAATATTGATAGGATTTAATTTGAAAATATGGTTGTTAGGGGTTGGCATGGATTCCTTCCCTAAAATGTTGTTAAAATATTATACTCTTTCCCTTCCACCCACATTTATCTTGAATTTGGAGTTACTCCACAATAATAAGTTGAGGTCAACAACCATATTTAATAAATAAATGTTTGAAATTTAAACTTAGGTCGGAGTTTGGAATGGAGGGAAATATTTGGGTAGGTACATAAGTCTAGTAGAAAATAGATAAAATATAATGAGACAAGTAGAATGAAATAAGGGAGGAAAACATGGAGAAACAATAGAGTGTTAAAAATAGAGAATAGAGGATATACACATTAGAGCATGTATAAAATAAAGATAGACAATAATATGAGAAAATGAGTTTGTTGAAAATGGAATAGAAGACACAAAGTATTATAGTACTATATATATTTAGAATAAATAGAGCAATAGTCCATTAGAACAAGACAAAAGAATAGAAGGAAAGTATAAATTCTTTTAGGGCCTTTCGTAGTGAATGTGTAATACTTGTAGTTGCAATTAATAAAGTATTTATTAGATTTTAAAATCATTTTAACATATGCAAATGTTTGTGTAATGCTTAAACATATCCTCCTCTATTTTTAGTGTTTTATCTTGTTTTTTTAATGTATTTATCATATTATAATCTAGCTCTGGTATAGCTTAAACTTTTCTTCATTCATCCCTTTTTACATTATTCTCCCATCTAGTTTAAGGGTTGTTCTCAAATATATAGTATCAAAGCCTTAGGTATTAAGGGCATATTGAATATGGTATCTAGTATTGGTAGGTCATGGTAGTATCTTGTTGATGTATGTATGTGTATCATAGGTGGTTCTGAGTGTTTAAGAAACACTACTCATTTTTTAATTTAGAGAATCCAATGCTTCAGTTACAAGTTATGATAATCTTGATATCTTTGGTGGAATAATGGCATAACAAGTCAACTATTTCACAATATTTATAAATTTTGGTTGTTGGGAGAAACCATGGCCTCATAGTTAATCTTTATGAAAATTAAAGCAATCTTGACTATGTAAAGTGAACTATGTTCAAAGAACTAAATATAAAGTCTAAACTAAAGTGGATATTTATAATGAAAACTAATCTAAAGTGAATGGATCAAATTAAAAGCAAAATGAAGGGTAAGGAAGAGAAGGAACATATTCATATTTCTAATCTTTAACATATATTTTATGATAAAGTTCAAATATCATCAATATCTGAACTTAAAAACTAGTGTATCACATGGAATAACATAATCTCAAATCCTACTACACATCAAGCAAGCATCTAAGGAAATGAAAGAATACAAATAAGAACTTGGTTTACTTCGAAGATTTAATCCTATCGGTAAATAGTGTATTAAAATCCACAAGAAGAGAACATAAAATGAAATAAACCTAAGAACTTTTATTCAACCTAGCATTATCACAAGTTAACAAATCTGCATTTACAAAGTACACATCAGGAATCAATAAAAACCATTCAAATATAAATTATAACCTATACAATTGA
The DNA here is from genome assembly GCA_037957365.1 of Torreya grandis. NCBI lineage: Eukaryota > Viridiplantae > Streptophyta > Pinopsida > Cupressales > Taxaceae > Torreya > Torreya grandis. Next base: position 854,813 of record JARHVA010006076.1, on the reverse strand, counting down.
GAGAGAAGCCATGATACAAATTCACACAAATGAATGAGATAAACTTTTAAAAATTACCTATTTGCATTAATTACTAAAAAATTAGCACAAATATTCTTGCTCAAACTTCCACCTCTTTTACAATGGGCAACACCTCTTTATATAGATAATTCATGAGGTATGCCAGTTAATCATGTCAAGTACTAAGGACAATTATCCTTGTACAATCATTTTAAAATCCTCTAGATATTTACAAATGACTAACCCATAGGTATTGTTATTTACAATTTGCACATGCCTTTACAAAGAGAAATATTGTCTTTTCACAATATTACACATGTTAAGTTACAAAATAAATATTCCTAAATCAGTGAAGTCCCTATGTTGAGGAAGTACCCTATTGCTGTTGCTACAAGATCTTTATTGCCTTGGCATGTTTATCATATATTTAGTTTTTCCTCATTTATAAGACTTCATTATGATTTTAAAGGATAAGAGGTGAAAAATTATATTATATTATGCCATCGATCATCCATGATAGGTTAAATTTCATCTAAACGTAGATCTAAACAAAATCTTGATTTACACTTTTAGTGCAAGAAAAACCTGGACAACAACTCTCTATAAAGACAATATAGATGAGTGATTCAATCCTAATTCCATAGTATTTTGTAAATAAAAAACAAGAGTCATAAAATCGAATTAGATAGTGTCTTACTCAACCCCATGTTCATGCATAGTCATATATACTTTACATTTTATAAAAAAGATAAGGTACTCATTATTCACTATGTTTTTTAGTCAAAACCCTAGTTATTAGAAATCATTTGTTTTAATTAAATGAATTTTTAGATTTCCATGTTATTTTTCATTTATTTTACTTATGTGCTTGTCATATTAATATTAAATTTACTTGATCACTAATTCGATAAAATAATAAGACCCATTATGTTCATTATTAACAAAATATTTCTCTCATTGTAAAACTTTAATGCATGCATTCTAAAATATTAACATTGAAATTGAATAAATATACTTTGAAAGCCACACTGAACATCTATTTTAATCTGACTAACAAATATTACTAATTTTTCAAATACCAAAAAATTAAAAAACTATGAAGTATTATGTATATATTCTCAAAATAACATATACCTGAAGTCCAAAAATAAACTATAGACCACTTGAAAACCCAACACAATATTTTTCTTTTATTTTAAAATAAAATTTTTAAAAACCATGTATGTTATTTTTTATTAAAGAAAACCAATAAAAAAATTAATCGCCCTAAATGAAATGTAATTATTTAAAAATTCATTATAAAATCTTGTGTTAAGCTTCCAAAATGATATTTAAAAAATACTCAAAGTTGTATAATCAAATAGCCACAAAAACTTTCTCCATGTAGCCATCTGAAGCAAATAACAAAAATTAAAAACCAGAAAAAATCCATAATTTATTTTCATTTACCAAAACAATTACATTTTATAGATTTATCAAAGAAATAATTATTAAAATGATATAATGTGATTCCTTAGCAAACATGATTTACATGTTTGAAAACTCAAAATTATAAACCAAGGAAACTAAATGGCACAACCATGTAAATATTATATCATAAAATAATAATTTTTTGAAATCTTTTCAAGTCTAAAAGATCCATGCATGCAAACTAAACAATATGCATATACGATTTTTAAAATTTATTATCAGTGAATCCATAAATAAATGTAGTTGAATCATAATATTTTAATTAAAAATCCCAAGACATACCTATAACCAAAGTATTATACTTCAAAAATTATATATGAACTATATCTCCATAGTTTGACCAAACTAACAACCTTCTATCTATGGTTGGGTTCCAAAGAAGACAATATAAATGAAAATTTGCAAACATTCACTTATGTGATAACTTTGCGGATAGAATACCAAATGAATTGTCTAATAATTTCTTAAGTCTCACCATGTATACAATCCCCATATTCAATGCAAGTGGAACACTCTAATACATTTCCTTCCACACTTTACACCAACTTTGGCATTGAAACAACATTAAACTGAATTGGCACAATCTCAAAACTATTTATCATGCATTATTGTCCAAACATAAATGCCTCCAATGATTTTTCAAAAAACTAACAAGTGATTTATGAAATTTTAAGTTCGTAATGTCACTAAATTATTACCTTCTTTGATAACTTCGACTACATTTTCCACAAAAAATGATCATTATTATACCACCAACAAAGTACAAAGCATTTAATATGAAGTAACTAGAGATATACAAATCATATAAAAAAAATATATAGAACCTTCAAATTAAATTCAAAGTGTTGAATGTTCCTAGGATAAAATTTATTACCATGTTCCAACAACCCAAGTATTATATCATAAGGTATGCCCTAAGTTTTTGATCAACAATATTAGGAAATCAAGGAAAATACAAACTTTAACCAAGGTGGTGAAATAGATATGTTAATTTTATAACTTACTAACATATTTGACCATTCAAAACCATTTTCATGTCTAAAATGAATACAAAGTTTGGTAATCAATAGTAACATTTAAGTCTAGAATTAGGTTTAGGATGTTAGGATTTAGGGTTACAATATTATATAACAAGGAAATATAATATTAATTATAAACCAAGATGAATAAAATAAACCAAGTGTTGTCCCAATATGAAAAAAGTGAAAAACATAAATTTTATATTCTACATTGAAAATCCTAATCACTTGATCGTGTGCTATTGAGATAAGCATGACAAATAAAACTATGAAAAGATTAACAAACTTTAAATGTTTGCAACTCAGCACATGTGAATTATATTTATAAATCTTTTTGCATCTTTTTGAAAGAACACATTAATTAAATAAATTCTTTGAAGAGATATCATTATTCACACAAAAATTTATCAAGAATGCTAATGACTATTCTATATAATTAAATTATTAATGAAAATGTTTATATGAAATAATTTTGAACATATTAATAGGTGACATTAAATCACATTGAAATAATAAGGGATAATTAAGTGTTCAAAATAAGTTGGCCTTCCCAATGTTAGATGTTGTCATGTAAAAGTATCATATTATTGAATTCATAATGTTTTGTAGTTTAAAAGTTGGGGTACTAAAATTTATGACAACATGATTGGCCCTACTATCAATTTTCATTATGGAATTGGGTAGCAATCAAATTTACAAGTTTCAAAACTTAGAAGTGGAATCTGGACCAATTGTTTCATAAGTAGTTAAGAATGAAACCCTTTGAAATATTTGTTTTTATTTAAAGGGATGGATTGTTCAACTGGTGTGGCATAAATAATAGGAAAATAGTAACTAGAAAATCTAGGCTAGATTAAAATCATTGCAATAATCTAGAACATGCAATCTAAAAGTAAGTAAATCTTTATAAAAATTTAGTATCTGAATACAATTCATTTATATATGATTAATAATTTATGACTAAGTATTTAAACATTTGATTCATGACATGCTTACAACTATGTGCTAAAAAATGTTTCGTATACTTTATAAGAGGAATATTATGATATATTATTTAGGAAGCTTGGTTTCTCACCAAAACATAGAGATAAGAAAAAATAAAAAGGAACAAATAAAAAATAAAATAAAATAAAGAGACCAAAAATAAAATAAGACAAACAAAAAAGGAAAGGAAAACAAACAAAAATTGAAACTAGAAGAGGTTATTCATAGATAAATGATGACCATTGATAGTATGACACAACCAACTGCTCTCTAGATATTGTAAATAAAAATAATTCTATCTAAGAAAAATAACTATCTTGTAAGATCCCAGCCACAACGAATAAAAATTATGATGTTTACTAGGTTATTTGTGGGATTTATCCTAATATTAAACTAAATATTCAACATTAAATTCTTTATTAGAAACTTTCTTTTCATTTTTTTAATGTGTTTTTAATCTATTTCTAGGTTTTGTAAAGTTAATGCTTTAGTTTCATCTAGATCTAAGAGATCATTCAATCTTTGTTCTATGGCATTATTATGATTTCAAACACATTTAAGGGAAATTATATCTATAGTAATTTATAATTCAATTAGAAAAGCAGATTAAAAACCATATGATTATATATAACGTGAATAGCCAATATTATCTTTAATAATAATATGGTTAGCCCATAAGGCATCAAAAAAATTAAATACCAATGTTGTTAGTTTCATAAAATATCATATTCATAATTGAAATCAAATTTTTATTATTAGATTCATCTTGTATGTTTCCTTTAGGATAATATGTTGAATCATGACATGAAATAATATAATAATGCCCTGAGAACTCTAGATATCCATTAGAAGTTAATTGAGGACCATTATCTAATATTATTTCATAAGGAAATCTAAATCATCATAAATTTTGATTATTGAAAAAATAAATAACTTCAAAGGTAACTAAGGTTTTTAAGGTTACAAATTTAGGACACTTGGTGAAAAAAATAGTAATATTTAAGATATATATAGATGGGTGAATATCGAGGGTAAATGTAATAATAAAATCAATACCACCTTTATTTAAATTTTTATCATGTATGACTAGATTCAAATTCATGGAAGGCAACTTATCTTCACCGCTAAAACAATCACAAGGCATACATAACTAGACCAATTTATAAGTATCTTTTTGACATAGTCAAATATAGGGTCACAATGAAGGGAAGATAATGCACATAGCCAATAAGGATTTACACAACATAAAAAAACCAAATACTTATATTTTAATTCATCCACCTCTTAGGTTATAAGGTATTTGTAGACACCTAAAACTGGCCATAACTAGTCTTCGATTAGACTTCATACTGATTCCTACCAAACATTACAAATTAAGCTTACAAATCATTAAATGACAAAAAATTAGTGATGCATCATTCATCAAATATCATAATCATGTTGAGGCATCCTTATTTGCGGTACTACCTATATGCAATAATAACCTCTCATGGATTCATCTCTAATCACCTTGTAGAATCACAACTATCAATTTGGCCTATGAACCTATTAAGTGGGTCACTTGCATACTTAATTAAATTTTATATGAGATAAAATGTTAATAGAAATCAATTAAGTTAATTAAAAAATATTAAATGCCTAGTTAAATTATCCATTTCAAATTAATGAATAACTAAAAAATAAATTCCAAAAATTAAAATACCCTATCCTTTCATCATTATCTTTATGAGTTGTTAAATTATCCCAAAATATGCTAATATGTCTAGATTAAGAACTATGACTAGTAATTAAAAGTCATGACTGCACGATAGTTTTTAACTGAACTAGAGTTAGTCTCAACTCAACCTTCTAATTTTATAACTATGACTAGTAACTAAAAATCATAATTTCATGACAATTTTTAACTCAACTCAACCTTACCTTAACTCACCTTGCATGAGAGTTAATTCTTCAAGCCATAAATACAAGGCCATGCCCATTCACTTAAAACCTCTCATAAGCCAAAGTTATAATTCAAATTTAAAGAGAGTTTCACAATAAAGAGCTCAGATATTATAGCCATTCATTTCAAAAGCTTGGATATTGTAGAATTTTTATGCAATATTTGATCAATAAGCCTGATACAAGTAATGCTACCATGCCCAAATCTTAAACAAAATAACAACAACTAAGGCAAGGTGCCAAGAAGAGAAGAAGTGAAACAAAATCCATTACCAAATACTTATTGATGGACAATCCAAGAAGGCCATTCAAAAAATCCATTTGGATCTCCCAAATAAGGTAAAAGAGTTATGCCTTTTATTTTTTCATTGTGATTTCATTTAGTTTTTGCTACCTAAGATCTCCCTAATGCCTCGGATAGAGGTATTAGGATTCATTGTGCTTATTTCATTTGTTTTATAAGACTAACACAATAGGAATATAACCTATATGAATTATTTTTCTAAATAATGGCATGCCCGATGGGATAAATAATGAGGCAATTATAATGATTATTAGTGTGTTTTTTAGGATTTTCTATTTTTATACTAAAAATGGATGATACAGAGATAATAAATTTGTTATTAACTATTTTGATCTAAATGTTTTAGTATATTTTTTTCTTGGACCTATAAAAAACCTCCAAAAGTTTTGTGAAGAGCTTGTCCATAGTTTAGAAGCTATGATCAAAACATTGACTACAATTTTAATTTTATGTTTTTTACTAAAACAATGGCTATTAAAATAGTTGTCATTTTTAATCCATGTACTAGTTTTTTTTATGCTTTTTTATAGATTTTTTTTATTGGTTTCATACTATGTTTCTCAAAATTTTAGTAAAATTTTATAAGAATTTTAGGAGTTCTTTTAGTGATTGTCTATTTTGCTTTGAATAAACAACCATTAAAATAATCATATTTTTTTAGTACATAAAATATTTTCATTGAATTTTTTACAGGTAGTGTTAATTTATGTTAACTAATTATCATGTAAATTTCATCAAAATTTGAGTCATATTTTTGAATATATCAATATTTTACTAATTGTCAGTTTTATTTGTCAATTTTATTTATTTATTTTTTAATTTTGTTTTATTATTCCAAGTTTTTTTTTGTATATATTCTAACTTGAAGTTATTTGGTATTTGTAAGCTTTTTAATATTTTTATTTTTTAGGTTTCGATTTTCCAATATCACCTAAAATAAAAATATATATAGAAAATCCTCTAATAGAATATAGGTCCTAAGGTGGAAAAAACAATGTTTGAACATGATTAAATCTTACATAATTTGTCTTTGGTATTCAAAATTTAACTTAGTTTTTTTCATGCCTTAGTTGTTTTTGAAGATTTTGCAAAGGTTTAGAATAAAAAATGACAAGGGGCTCAAATTTCACAACATACTTTATTTTGGTGCACTAAAATAAACTTTAGCATTTAGTTACATACTCCTAAGAGTTTTTCATTTTATGCTCATGTTTTTAAAGTTATTTATTTTTAGAAAACTAAGTTACACATGTATTCTATCCCCCATACATTTTTGGAAAATTGGGTAAAAAAAAGTGCTCTTTCTTTGCCACTATCAATCTTATCCAAAAGCATGAAAATAAAGTCACCAAGGCCCTCCAAAAATCTATATGGTTTGGGTGACCCAAAAATAACCCTAATGCCTTTTCACTTGTTTTTATTTTTCATGTATTTTAGATTATGAAGGGGATTTCATCATATTCTCATGGGTTTTTTAGGGAATATTTGACCCAAGAATTCATCTCCTATCATCGTTTCAACCCCACCCCATGGTGAGGTATATAAATTGAGGGTGACCTAATAGCATTCTTGTTTAAGAATTTAAACAAGCTCCATTAGTGGTACTCCACCTAATACCATAGGGGAAACTCAAACATTGGACTACAATGAGTAAGTTACATATGTAGTGGTTGTGAAAAGGAATAGAATTTTTGATAACAAGCTAGTTGATGTGGATCCAATTGACATAATTGCATCTTTAGAGTAAGCCACACTTGGTACCATCTAAAAAATTGCAAAAATTGATAGTTTAGAACAACCCCACTTTGCCACGGAAATACTATTGACGTAGGGAGAGTAGCCCAAAGTTTCATGTCATAGTATAAACTCTTGAGAGAAGAGGGCGCTTAAAAATCCTACTTTTCATGTAATTTTACTTTTTGGATTAACAACTAAAATCCTCTCAAGAACAAGTATATGTTTAGGTCAACATACCCGCATTTTTCAAAAATGAGGACCCTTGCTCGATTTTGCAATTTATTTTATAAATTAACATTCAAACTGATCAAAATTGCATTATTGAATATAATGTTTGATTTATCTTTCATTAATATGTCATTTTATTGTCTTTATTTAAATTTATGTAATCCTAGAGTTTTATGCATTGATACTAATTTTACCCTTTATTTTGACTAACCCTTGGTAATGTATGTTTAAATCATGTAAAAACCCTAGGCTAATATGTTTTAGCTTAGGTATTTTGAATATGATTCAAATTTTCATAGGTTAAATTGCACAAGAACATTTTTTTATGTCCTAGACTTAGTACAATTTCTTATCCTAAGGTTCTAGTTGTGTTTATCAACATGACCAAAACCTTAGTGTAAAAAAATCTATGCTAGGTCCTATATTTCTTGAAACCCCCTAGTCTATTTCATTACTCACATAAACTAATTAAATGTGGGAGCACTTTATTGTATTTTAAACTTAGTCTAAACTTCTAGCCTAAGTTTTAATTGTATTTATTAATACAACTAAAACCTTAAGCTAAAATTTTATCCTAAGTTATTTATTTTACCCTATCCCAAACTTTTTAATTTTCATTTCTCATAGGAATGAATCAATGAGAATATGATAAGTAGAAAGATCTTTATACTTTAAAGGAAGATCTATGGTACACAAGCACCCACCTAAGTCAAAATGTCAAAGAAATCATATCAAGTGAGAGAGTGATAAGTGTCACCATTTCAAAGGTAGTTCAAAGATCTTACAGTGAGCAAAGAGTTAATAAGTCAAAATGAAGTAGGGAAGCCAATCATGTTTGAAACCTTGGATCAAAATCAATGGAGTACATTAAATCGTATAATGAATATTTAATGGTATAGGGAAAAGTCAATGATCTAAGGTTATACAAAGGAATTTGAGAGTGCCAAATATAATGATCTTGGTGACTTAGTCTGAAATCAAAGGTCCACATTTGGCTTAATAGGATCAAGTGGATTGATATCAATGGATGGCATTGATATGTTTAAATAAGATCCAATAGTGAAAGATCAAGTTGGATTTTCAAAGATACCTAAATAAATATAGTATTGATGTGTGTCATAATAATATATGGAGTACGAATAAACCAATGACATTTAACCTCTTAGATTGAGATTTATGATGAGAGATGAAGCTAACTTTTCAAAGGGCCTAGATGGAATGAGAGGTTACCACATGGCATAAAGGCATCAAATGATGGAGTGGGTTCATAATAAGTGTAGGAATATTATGGATCTAATATGTGTCACACTCTTGGGAAGATCAAATGAATATTGACATATCGTAATAAGTTAAATGTAGAAGAGTGATTTGAAGATCAAAGGACCATATTTAAACAAGTTTCATGATGTCACATGAAGCTGACATGTGTCCAAAAATTACAAATGGTCACGATAATAAAATTAATAAACAATTTGACATGATGATTCAACATAAGTAATATGAGTTAGATGAAATATTTTATGGACCCACAAACATAAAGGGTATAAACAAAGTAATCTAGACAAAATCTAAGGTATAAACCTCATAGTTTAAAATTAATTACCACCATAAAAGCTTTGCATAAACCTCTAAGAAATTCATAAGCATATAGAATCCCTATTTTGTCCCTATAATTAAGCCAGGGAGAATTGAATTATCATCTACACTAAGATAATTCAATCAAGAGTTGGGTCACAGTCTACTAGTGAGCCATTTAATAAAATTCATATCAATGGTGGATTGAAAGACTAATTCAAAGGAATATGTATAACTATACATCAAAATAGATTTTGAAGCTTATATTTAAAAACATACATAATTCATCGATTAATAATTGACCATTCATCACCCAAGAAGAGGATAACCTCTCAGTAAAGAAGTTATATGACGACATTGTTATAATTCAAATGACTAGTCTACATTATGTAGTAGTGAATCCTGAGGTACTCCATTGCATTAACATTCTTGCTCCCTTTTTCAAGGAAAATAAGGTAGATAAGGGAATGATAATTAAGGAACATAATGTAATAAAATTTACTTATATTTATGCCATTACAATTAATTCATATTACAAACTATCCAAACCCAAAATTAACCTATCTTCAATTAATTCTTGGGATAAATAGAACAATTTAATGGAAACCCTGACCATGTGGTTAGATTTTAGAAAAAAAGTCTTTTTAGACTTTAATAGGAACATATTTATCATGTAATTTAGACCTGGGGTCATAATGATTATGATAAAATTAAATAGGTTACGTGAAAGTGCAACCACTACATATGTAGAACTAGTTTGGGTGCCCATTGTTTAATTTATGGTTAAAAAGCAAACTATCCCAACACTAGGTGAGATAATTTGTATCTCATTAGGTATAAAAATCTATGCAATTATACATAATAAGAATACCCAATTTTTCATGATGTCATATATTTTATATTCTCTTTGTACAACAATAAAAATCCCAAATCAAAGGGAGTGGTCCCGAAATGTAACACATATAGTATCCCAATATTATTCCAAGTTAGACATATTTAAATATAAGGATCACATTCAATTTATTTGTGACTATGTCTACCCTACCTTGAGTAAAGATATAAATGGTATCCCAATGATAAATATTAGCCCACTGATCAATAAATCTATTGAAACTATAGGATATATATGGTTATATCAAGAATATACAATCATAAGGATTGAAGGGGCATAATACTCTTATGTCAAGCTACCTATCCATGTTCCTAACAATTTATCTAAGTAAGAGGTTGCATACCAACTATTCTATGGCATATATGGTCTCTATAAGAACAAGAGAAAAGGACTCCTTGACAGCTTCCCAATGATAATTGGAAAGACTATATTCAAATAGTGGGATAATATTGAAGCTAGCTCAAAACATAGATTATCATTCAACCTACATATTAATGAGCTTAGGAAATGGGATCCTTATGGTAATGTTAAGAAATATTTGAAAAATAAAGGAATGTTGAATGTGACCTAGGATCACGAGCCTGGGGTATTTGACACTATATACACCAAGGCCTCATCTTACATTGAATTCAATAGAAGAATGAAGGAACATAACTTGAAGCTTGAATCAAGACTAGAAATAAATAAAAAGGTGGATGATATGTGGAAATTGGGCCCCAAGAAATATCAAGTAATAAGTAGACCTCCACTAGTTAATACATAGGCAAAGACACAAACGCGTAAATAAAATAGGCCCAAGGAAAGAAGATCAGATGAGATCCCTTTAAGTTCATTAGTTCATGAATTCCCCAAGGTAGTATAATAGGAAACACATCAAGAAGAGGTTCACATGATAGCCTAGGACCGTAATAAAACTATTGATGATGTATTGAAAATTTTATATAGTTTTTATAAGTTATATGACAAAGATTCCCAGGTTGAGGAAATAAAGGAAGAAAAATGGAAAGAAGTAGCACTGGACTTAGATATGGTTGACACTACTAACGGGAAAGTTGAGCCAGTGATTATTCCTAAAGTAAAAGGAACAAAGGTGACATTTAATAATCTAAGTGAAGTTAACTTATTCAATGAATAAAACATATGGTGTGGACTACCAATTATAGAATGGTTCTTATATGGTTCTAGATTACAAAAAGTGACTACTATGCATCATTCTTGGGCTAGGATAAAAGCCATTAATATTCCTATGCATCAAAAGCTTAAACCATGGATCATTGCACTACAAGAGGAGGAAGCAAGGAGATTAGCTACACAAATTAATTCAATAAATTCATCATAAATTGATATACCTATTCCTTAGATAACACAATATTTAGAAGGGTTAAAGTTTGACCCTAAGAGTACTAGTTTACAAAGGGTAACTAAGAAGATGATCATCCAAGTAGATGAAGAGATGATTTATCAAAAGGTGGAACCATTTACCAATTTGAATTAAGTAGGAAAGATAGAAACCTAGAGAAGAACCAATTGTTTTAGAATATGTCTTGGAGTTGGCTAAAGTATAAACATAACAAATGAAGGCTACCATCAAGGGCTTGAAACAACAAAAGAATTACTTGCACTATTCTATTTTGTTTATTCTTAAATTTATGATCAATATGTTTGAAACTAATTTGTATGATATGTTTAAGTCCTTGAAATCAATGAGGTCTAAATAGGATGTAGTGAGCAATTAGGATACTATATCCAAAAACTAAGTAGCTTAGTGTTAGGATTCATAAAACAAGGTGAAGGACTTGGTCACTATTTTTGTGGAAGATCAAACTCCTAATTTCAAGACTATTATCCTAACCCACTTGACTATGGCTATGGTTGTATTGACAGAGTAAATCAAGAATTTTAGTAAATGGTCCAAGAGTCTAGTGGATATTTCTAATGATGGCAAATAATTAGAGACTAGAATGAGGGATAAATTTAGGAGCATGATCACATACCCAACTACACTAAACCCCATTGTTCTAATCACTAATGATGAATTTAAGCTTAGGAATACTCAATTTATATAGGAGGTAAGAAATCAAAGCCAAGGAAGGATACGTGATGAGAATAGCAGGAACTTGGACATTATCCTAAATGAAGAGGAGAATATTGGTGAAGCTAGGAGCATCATAAAAGTGCTCAATAGAGATGACAAGGACTTTAGAAACTTAGCAGATCAATACAATGAGTTTTTCATGGAATCTATCATCAACCTCAAACTGATTGATGGATAACATGAAAAGGCAATGAAGATCCTATAGTAAAAATAAGGGACCATAAAAACAAAGGATTCCCAAGGTCAAATTGGGTAACATAGGAATCTTATTTTATATAGGCACATGTATATTTTTTAAAAAGATTATTATTTTATAGAATCATGTGCAACTTTGTAAAGCACATTACTTATAGTTTGATCATTTAGAAAGTGTCTATTTTCAGAATGCATAATGCATTTATGAGATTGTAGGATATCTCGTACATACCATTACTACAACAATATAAAATCCATCAGACAAATATTATGAATAATTAGTCCCCATTATTTCCTCATGAATAATAGAAACATCCACATGTTTCTCTCTCTCCACTGGTCTAGGATAAGTAATAGTAGTGTTTATTAAATAGGCACAAAATATTATTATACACAACAGATAATTTATTGTGTGAAAAGAACATTAGCTAATATGGAAAAATTTTACACATAAAATAGGTGTGCAAATATTTGACACATAACAACTAATTGATTTAATCCTAATTAAGCTTAATTCCATGAGTGAGTTTTAACACTCAATCCAACACCATCCCTTAAGCACAAAATAGGGTCTAAGAAAAGAGAAAGCAAAGATACTAAATGGGTGCAAATAACAAGGCCTGATCAAGTACCCATGTACAAATCATAGAGAAATACAATGTGTCCCTTTGGTAACCAATCCATCTTACTGAACTACATGGATGATGAATTGATATAACCATCAAGTCAAATAAGTATTGGTACTCTATATGAGGCTAACTCTGTAAAAACACTAATATCAAAACACTGGGAAAAAAGAGTCATCAATGATTAAATGTATCCCCATAAGGTACCTAAAAACTAGTAACAATAACTAAAATTGAGAGACAAAAAATCATATGCTACAAGGTGTCCCAAGAAATCAAATGACTCAATACTCAAACATAAATCTTAAGCAGTGCATTGGATGGAACAAAGGCCATCAAATACAAATACACTCAATCAAATACCTCCAATAGAAAGAATTGTCTACTAATAATGAGTACAAAAGCTGAAGTAGTATGTCCACACACCCTTCATAATGTTCAAGTGGGTGTAGTGACACAAAAAAACATCTCAATGAGTGGCCCAGTCCCACTATGCAAACATTGAAATGATGACATTAGGCTACACCATGCTAGCTATGTTACAGAAGGAGAACAAGCTCCACTAAAAACCTGAAGGAGACTGTCAACAATAAGATATAGATATGAAATATCTCAAGAATAATGTCCCTAGTTATTATGGGATAATCATGTAACTAGAGAAGAAAGTTATCAATCATGAAACACACACATGAAGAAAACATCTACATGAATCTCACTATGACTATGAACAAAGGTACCATCCTATAAAAATATCACCAAATGATCCAATAAACTCCACAATGCAATCAATCTATGGAATACATCATCTACATAATGATAGATGTATGGTTAAAAATAACACAACTACCTAATCAAGGAGATCAAATAAAAAAGGAGCATCAATAGGTAGGAAGAACAATGTGTACTCAAAGAAGATGAATGTTGGAAGAATGATGTCTATAGTGTCCTCACTAAGAATGCTTCTTATGTCACCAAGATTGATTAGAAGTCCACCCTAAATAAACACAAATGGTGGATGTAGATGAATGCATGTGTATGGGTGCAAACTCAACAAAATAAGAATGTGAGGTAACATCCAAAGAAGTGTCAGGTAAATCATGTTTAACCACTATAATCTCATGTTACTCAATCCTGAGTAAAGGTACAAAAGAGCCCATATATTGCTCATAATCCTCACAAAGAGTAGATCAAACAAAATATGGAACTCTCTCAATAGATCCCTATGAATATGAAGTACATGCATCATAACAAAGGCCATGCCAATCAATCCACATAATAATATGAATAAGGTGAGTAATGCCTTCTAAATGCTTCATAATACTTATAAGTCTAATAGTGTGACCCATGAAATGAATCATGTAGGATCCAAAACTAGTGGTATGCTTCTCAAAAGAGGAAGGCATATTTGTAGGTAGAACTAGAGTGGAATGTGTAGAGTGTGAAATACTAGTAGGCACATAAGTATCATCTATAATAACAGAAGCAATAGGAATAATGGGTTGATAATAATCTAGTAAATCACACTATAAATTTGTATCAAGTGGATGCATACCAGATTAAATAACACAACATGATGGCATATCAACTAGTTTATTCTATAGATAACATATGAGGGCATTATTTCCATGAATTAGGGAATATAGAAGACAATTTTTCATCAAAATTTTCCTGTCTACTTCTTGAAGTTCTATGAAAGAGACCATAGGATCAATGGGTTACTTAGCAATTGGTAAGGTACTATCAAGAGTCATACCAAAGTCAAAAATAGGAGTAACAACCATTACATTAGATTTTACATCTATAGGTTAAGGAGGTGAAGGTACCTCATCCAAATGACCACTAGTAATAAGTGTCTCATCCTCAAAAAAATGTCCTCACTATTAATGGAAAGGAGATAAGAACTAATAGGAGAAGACAAAGATGCCAAAGATTCCTCATACAAATCACCATCAAGAGTAACATTCTCAAAACTAAGAGAAGACATTCGAGAAACACAGTCACCAACAAAATAATCCTCACTCTAAGAGAAAGGAGAAGGAGGGAGATGTGTAGGTGAAGTGACCTCATTAAACTATGTATAATTAATGTCTTTGGGTTCCTTAGGTGACATGGCATGCTAAATATAAAATTATATACAATCTAAAACATAGATATGAATGAATACAAGTGCCTCATTTTACATGGATACAAGCCACAAAATGTCATCCTTGTCTATAAAAATAGGAAAATCACCAAGGATAACTTTCCATAATCCTTTCATCTGTAAGTGTATCTGCATTTTGGTTTTCCATGTGGTGTACTTTGAATAACTAAGGGGTTCAAACATGCTAGAATCCATATTTAAAGACATAAAATGGTAAAAAATATCCAAATGCAAACAAAATGAAAACCTCAAAATGGACTTCAGTCACTTCCAAAAATGCATCCATAGCTACAACATGTGGATCAAAGATGTATAATACACTATAAAAGGGACATCGATCTATGTCAAAAATGCATCCATGAGTTTACAAAGTGTGATGTCGAGTAAAATAAATAAAATCTTCCACTTAGAAAAGATTTTTTCCACCTTAAAAAATAACCCACTAGTTTGACACCAAAAAATAATGTCCTTCCCTTCACTTTTAAAAAAAACTATTGAAAAATTACTTAATTAATAAATAATTTTTCAATAAAAAAATGATTCTAAGAGTAGTGAGGTTTGATCCATTGACCTCAAATTAATTGAGGGTCTTCACAAAATGATCTATCACCAATTGTGATATGAAGGGCTTAGTAATATTAGTTTATTGAATTGATTTTTAAATCTTCATTTGAAAGAAGAGAAAATAAATCAATTATCTTACCACTTCAAGTTGGTATTTATAATAATTTCCAATGTTAAAAACTATGTGTCAGTCACATCAATACACCAAGGTGGGACCAGGTGGTTTTGAAGATGAATGCAATTCGTTCACCATTGATTTATAAATAAATTCAAGTGTTATCAATGCAATAAATGCTAAACACTTTGACGTGTAATACCATAGAAGAAAAGTGGTGAGTTTAGACCTAAACAATAAAGGTCAAGTTTAAATGGAACATTAGTTTCACTTTAATGTCAAACTTCTATTATAATACCATGTTTGTGTTAGTTACCAAGACAAAGATCAATGCAATTGTATAAATTATCTGGTACTTCATTGAATACATATAATGGGTTTACGATGAAAGAGAAAGATTCTATAAAACACTTCCTTTGATCTAGTGATATAGGATGAAAATTTTCCTTTAAAGGAGTATATTTAGAGTCCTGGTCTCCCACCCATTGTCTTTTGTCTAAAAAATGTAGATATCTAATGATTACTGCAAAAAAGCACAACAAAGTTCAATAAATGGAAATATGACTAGATAAAAAATTAGATCCAGGGTTTTGACAACATGGGTTTGAAATTGCCAATGGTGTTAAAAAAAACCCTAGATTAGTTTCACATCCACCTTAAAAATAATATGCCATAGTGCCTAGACAAGGTAGATCTAAAGCAAAACTCATCACAGTCAAATCCTAAAATATGAGAAGAAATACAAATGGATGATGAAACAAGATTGAAGTAAAAGTTACAAACCTTATGACTATTATAGAGCCATACGACCTGATTTAAAATCTAAAAATTTCTTAGCTATACTACTGACTAATTGCTACTGACTAATTGCTACTAAGAGAAACTTTGATACCATGTTAGAATGCACAATGCATTCATGAAACCATAAGATATCTCATGTATATCATTAATAAAATAATAGAAAATCCATACAAAAAATGTTATGCATAAATAGTACCCATTATATCCTCATGAATAATACAAAAATCCACATGTTTCTCTCTCTCTACAGCAATCTAGTCTAAGAAATAGGAGTGCCTACTACATAGGCATAAAAGATTATTACGCACTATAAATATTTTGTTGTGCCAAACAAATAATATTTGACATGGAATATTTGCATGTAAAAAATAGGTGTGAAAATATTTGAGACATAACAACTAATTAATTGACTCCTAATTAAGCTTAATTCCATGAGTGAGTTTTAACACTCACTTCAACATCTATTTGTATAACTTTGTAGAAGGACAACTATCTTTAATAATTGTACAACTATAATTTGACTTAATTGACGAACATACCTCCTTAGTTTTATAAATAAGGAGGTATTTTTATTTATAAAGTTGAAGCATTTTCTAAACAAGAAAAATTTGTGCAAATTTGGAGTAATAAATACAAGTAGAGAATTTTAAATAAATTGTCTCATTTTATTTGTGTCATTATTATCATGTCTTCTCTCTCACTTGTTTGGTCTATTTTTCATACTTGAATGGTTTTTATGAATTTTGGATGTGCATATTTAAATGAAAAGTTGTCAATTTGTCATAATTCTAGATTGATTGAAGGATCTTAGATTCATTTCATTTTTTATGCTTTACTTGCAGATGTGCTTATGTTATTTGCTTGTAGGAGTAAATATTTAACTTGAATCTAGTTATTTTTTGCATTATTTTCACTTTCCTTAAATGTTTACATGATGTATGGTAGGATCCGAGCTTTAGTTATTTCATGCTATATTTTTTTTTACGTGCATATTAAGATGAAATTTGAACTTTGTCATAATGTCTATAATGAAGATTAGCAACATATTTCTTTTTTTCCTTACCCTTCCTTTCACTAATTTTTTGATCAACTCACTCTAGTTTAGTTTCATTTTGAATATCCATTGTAGCATAGATTTTAGACTTAGCTTTGATCGTAGTTCACTTCACTTTGTATAGACTACTTTCATTTTCACAAGTTATATATTAGGCAATTGTTTCTCCCAACAACCAAATAGTTACATTATAAATGTGTGAAATAGTTCACGTGCTCTACTATTATTATAGCAAGGATATAAATAATATCACAACCTATAACTCATACAATGGATTATTTGAATCCAAAAATGAGAAGTGTTTTTAGAAAAATCTAAACCACCTATAATACACTTTCAATAATAAATATGAATGCGTTTCACTAGTACTAGGAGGGATATAGCTAAATCTCTACTAATTTTAGTGTCTTTGCTAATTTTAGTGAATTCTATTCAAAGACCAGTAAATTATTTGTAGATTTTTGTTATTGGTAATTCAATTGTGTAAACATAATTGATATACATGGTTGTAAACAACCCTTTAGTCTTATTTAGCTGAAGATTATCATTCTTTGAAGATTCATGGTAAATAGTTGCAAAGGTAGCTTAGGATTGATAAATTTTCCATGTTTGAAATTATTGATGATAAATTTGTTCAAATATTGACTGATTCTTTCAAAATTTTAGATTATTTGAACTTAGACATGTAAATATCATTAATATTCTCATGTTTGGATATATCATTAACCTTATTCAGTTAAATATAGTTGTCCTTTGAAGAGATTTATATAAATTTGTGTAAATCTTGCTTAATTTCGTAAACTTAAATGTGAAAATCTACTCATTGGTAATAATTATATTTGCAAGAATTGAGCTAAATATCATTAATTTTTTTAAATATAAGGTTTATAAGTCATATTTTTAACAAGATTCAAGGTTTACAAGAAGAAAATTTCATTAATTAGGACTAGGTCATGATTTGAATCAATGTTACCTCTCTTTTCATTAGAAGTATATAGGAAATCAAGAGAAGAAAAAGGTAAGCAAAAGGATTCTAAATCTCAGCCCACTTCACCTATTTGTGATACTCTTATATTCAATCCTTATAAATATATGGCTTGGTTAGGTGGATCTTTCATTAATATGCCTAGTCAAGTACATGACTTGCTTAGAAATCTTAAGAAATATTTACCATGTTTCAGTCGTAATGGTCTTGTCATAGTTAAATAACATTTAAAAGTTTCAAGGCTACTTTAAGGGTATTAGATGTAGTTCACGAAGATGTTGCATGTCTATTTTTTCCATTTACTTTCAAATATGCTACATATCAGTGGTTTTACATCACTAGCTAGAATTATTTTAATAGAATTTTAATTGATCAATTTAGAAAGATCATCAATCCTTGTATTCTTTATCAACAATTCACCACTGTGAAAAGTTATTTGAGTGAAGACATTATATATTTTAATGTTGGATTGTATAAGATGTTTAGTAAAACCATATATTATTATAGATCTGATGAAGCCTTAGATTTAGAAATTTACAAGCATGGTATAGATCCCATGACTTTTGTGTTTCATACAAGGTATATTAGAGCTATAAACACTTTGGCATTTACCTATGTTAAAGATATAATAATCAATGATCAAATACAACATCAAGGTTAACTTGCTTATGTCATTCCTAATGTGAATCCTAATTTCCCTACACTAAATGTCATTCCAAATTCCAATTAGAACATACCTACTTTAAACCAAACACTAGTGTTGAATCAATTACCCTTAAGTCATGCTCACCTTGGTCAAAACCTAGGATTTTTGAATAACACTACAAATGGATTTCATCCAAAATATTAGAGATATTTATTGTCAATAACTAGAAATAGTATTCAAGTTCATAACTGAGAGGCACCAAAGAATGAGAATGAATCCATACTTAATATGGTTAGAAAATGAGCATTCATTTACTTCAATTGTGGAAACAAGTAGGAAATATTGGGAAAAACTAAAATAAGAATTACTCTTATCAAGGTTCAACAAACCTAACAACTAATTTCATAATGGTAACACAAATAATAACAATAATGAGTCATCCGCTAACAAGAACAATCTTGAGAATAATATTTGTGATGAGGCTTTAACTAAATATTACAGGATTAACAATACTCCAAAGCATGGTGAGTTGGATTATATTGAATTCTATAATTCTTTTGAATTGTTTCAAGATGAATTAGATACATGTGAAGGTGGACCTAACAAATATATTATTGTAACTATGTATGGCTCTTCAAAATTATCTAAATTTATTGATACAACCATTATGGTGGAAGCATTTGATTTCCCTTTCCATGAAGAGAATGATCTTGAGGAGACTTTAGAAGAGGTGCATGATTTTCAATAGTACCTAAATAAGACCTATCCTTTGAGGAATAGAGAGAAGAAGTAAGCTTTGACAATTTCAACTACACCAAATAATTTTGACACTCCTCTTGATCCTATAGCTAACAAAAATATAGAGCCTCTAAAGGGAAGTACATCTAAGCGCAATGCTAATACATCTACTTATTCCACTAAGAGTCAGTATAATATAGTTAAGGATATGAAAAAGATTAAAGCTAACATCGATTTACATGATTTCACTCAAATCACTGAGTAAAGAGACTTAGTACTTGAATTTCTATCCAAGAATCGTAGTAAAACACCAAAAACTATAAATGCCAATTTTGTTATCTACAAAAACAAAGTAGATATTCCACCTTTTTTTATTATAGTTAGAATTTTTGGTAATATTTTGAGTAACTATTTTTTAGACTTTGGTGATTCTTATAAAATCATGCCCAAAGGTATTTTTGAAAAACATGGTTTAACTCCAATTAAGTTTGATAGAGTTGTTAATTAGATAAATCAAGAATTAAAGTGATTGGAAAATTTTTGAATGTGCCTATACAGCCTGTTGTTGAGCCAAGGATACAATAGTTTATAGACATTCAAGTGGTGGATATTCCTAACACTTATACGATTTTAATACGTATAGATTTGACCAAGTCTTTAAATGGTTAAATGTCTAGTGATTGTTCACATATGTGGCTTCCATGAAAGGGAGTCATAAATGAGATCTAAATTGAAAGAGAGCTAGAAATGAAACATATGATCACCTAATAAAATTCTACATATGCTTGCCTAATACAATGTTTGTCCACCTGGATCCTTTCAAAGAGGCCTTTTCTTGCTTGATATGCTTAATATATCATAGTTAGGGTTGACATCTTATGGTTCAAGGCTTATGATGGGGGCTTGGAAAAATCAAGAGGTAGCCTTCTTAGTAAATCAACGGAGGCAATATTCTTGATTTTCACCTAGAAATTTTCTTAGTACCTCCCATCCCATTTTAAGAAAGAAAGACTAAAGTCCTACCTAGGCATGGCATGAGGTGGAGGTAAATTATTTAATGTTTGAGGGTAGAGCCCTTCCTTTCTATTCTAAAATTTCTTTCTTGATTTAGAAGGATGGTAAGGCTTCCTTCAATAATAAATGAATAATTAATATCAAACTCTAGAAGATGGGGGTTTTAGAATATTTTTAGGAGAGAAATATGATAACTCCTATTTTTTAGGAGTTTATTTCAATATGTATGTAATTATCTTATTCACAATAATGTAGTGAAGTTGATAAAAAATTTATGCTCCACATTAGTAGGGAAAAAGTCTCTATCTTATTAGTAGGAAAATCTATCTTTATTGAAAACCCAAAAAGCAAAAAGTAGTAAAAGCGCTAGTCACATCTATTTATAACAAGAAAAATAATGTGGGTGTTTTATAATTTTAACTATAAATTATAGAAATAAGATACAAAGTAAATTAAGGGAATGATGGAAAAGAGGGGGGAAATGAGCAAGGAATAAGGAAGGGAGAACAAAGTTATTATGGCCAGTTAAGCATAGAAGATTACTAGGAAAACTTGTGTCAGAGTTAAAGTATTTATCCTCAAAAACCATATAAGGATCACAAATTTATTCAAATTTATCTGTGAGGCATGAGTAACCAATGTTGCAATAGCCACAAACATATTCTTCTTTTGAATATGATTCTAACTCAAGGGAATTTGGATCTAATGTTGAGACTGATGTTGACTCAAATTTAGATTATGATGCTAAATTTACCTTACTCAAACTTGTATTTTATGGCTACTCAGTCATATGTTAGCATTTAGATGGTAGTGTCATTTTATTATTATTTGGTTATAAGTGTAGGTATCATGAGTAATTAATTTTTTATCAAGGCATTATATTTATTATGTGTATATCATGCAATGAAAATCTATCACAAATCACGGTTAAAGTCATGCTCAAAGTAATTTTGATTAACTAGGATCATGTTAAAACTAATCAAGTCCATAGAATTTTAAAACATGCTACCATGTAAATTTAAATAAAGAGTACCCAAAAAATTTAAAATTTGAATTAAAAGGTTTGGGTAAAATACTAGGCTAGGGTTTCAAAATATGAATTTAATTAATCAATTGTAGACAAAAATTAGTAAAAGATCAATTTAACATTGAAACACAAAACTATAAGCATTTTTATTACCAAATGGGCTCCATTAAACCTACAAATTGAAACATAAATATCGAATGTTAGCACTTTAGATAAGATTGAACCAGAACCATGAACAATTAAGTCAATCCAAACTTTAGTATTGAGTTGATTCTTTGTCCCTTAGATTTTGATAATATCAACCATTTTGCAAGTATTCAGTGATGACCAATAGATCTCAGACTTCATGAAAAACTCAAGAGTATTTGAGTCTCACATCATTAATGAGGTCAATGAAAATGCTCTTAATGAAGACAACATTGATGATAAGATTGTGAAATTAAGTGACAATGAAATCTTGAAAGGAATGATTGGCTTAGAAAGACTATTTGACATAAATAAACTAGCTAAAACTATCAAAATTCCTAAGGTAAGTTATAAATATTATAATTTAGTTGAACTAGGAGCTAAAGGTGAACTCCAGATAATATCGATATAGCCTGTACAAGTGTTGAGTTGAGAAATACTAAAGAGTTGTGTTCCAAGTTCAAAGATGTTATAGCATTGTCCTATGAAGACTTAAAGATCTTTGATCATAGAGTCATTAACCATACCATTCTTGTAAATTAGGCCTTCAAACCTTTTAGATAAAAGTAGGGACTAGTTAACCCTATCTTAGAACTATATATATACAAATCGGTCAAGAAGTTGTTAGATGCAAAAATATATTTTCCCATTAGATACTCCACTTGGGTAGCTAACTTATTACTAGTCAAGAAGAAGATTGGGGAAATAATATTGTACATATATTTTACAAATTTTAATAAAGATTCTAAAAAGGATAATTATCATTTACCTTCACTTGACCAAGTCATTCAAATTGTTCTTGGTTCTACTATGATGTCTTTTCTTGATTACTTTTTAGGTTATAACCAAGTACTTGTGAAGAAGGAGGACATATTAAAGAATACATTCACTACTTTCCAAAGATATATGGATCACACTTTCCAAGGTTTCATAGGTAAGTGAATTATCATTTATATGGATGACCTAGTTGTGTTCTCTAAAACCAGGGAAGACCACATTATGCACTTGCAACAAGTATTTGAATGGTGTAAGAGGTTTGAAATTTATCTCAATCCCAAGGGAAAAAAATTATGTTACATAAGGGGAGTTATTAGGACATGTGATAACCAAGGAGGGTATTTTTATAGACCCTGATAGAGTAGATGCCATATCCAAGATAGAACCCCCTAACAGTAGAAGAGAATTGAAATCTTTCTTTAGGAAAGTCAATTTTGTGATAAAGTTTATTTTTGGTTTTACAAAGATTGTGAGACTATTAAATGATATGTTGAAGAAGGATTACATGGTTTTATGGAATGAATAATCAAGTAAAGCCTTCAAGGACATAAAGGAAGCAATAGTGTAGGCACTAGTGTTGATAAGTCCTAATTTCACTAAGTATTTTTACCTTTATTCGTTTGCTTCTAATTATATAATTGTAGCTATTCTAATTTAAAAAATATATGGATGTGATTATCCTAATTATTTTATGAGTACAAATTTTAAAAATTTTGAGTAAAAATATTCCTTGATTGACAAGTAAGCATGTTTTTTAATTAAGGTAGTTAAGAGATTTTAGAACTATATTCTTAGGAATAAAGTGCATGTAATACTACTAGATCTGGCCACTAAACTTATGATTATCCAATGTGAATTAGGGGAAATAAGAGGTAAATGGATGTCCATACTTCAAGAACATGATTTGGAAATTAATACTTCTAGATTTTTAAGGTATTAAGGACTAATTTAATTAATTGCTAACAAAAACCAAATTAAGTGTCATTCAAGTGGAGCTATAGAGTTTTCAACCCAATGATTGGTATGATTCAATTGTTCATTTTATAATCAATGTTACTTGTATTTTAGGACTAATTAGGGAGAAAAGGAGATCTTTAAGGCTCAAGGCAACACATTTCCTGATAAAAGATGGAAAATTTTTCATGAAAAATTATGAAGGTATATACTTAAGGTATTCTTCTAAGGAAGATTCAACTGAGATCCTATGTAATTTACGTGAAAATCTTAGAAGTGGACACCTGTATGGAAGGAAAATAACTCATAATATCCCTAAATTTGGTTATTATTGGACCACAATATTCAATGGTGCTCACAAACATGTGAGAGAATGTCATCAATGATAGATATTCACCACTAAAACACCAAAATTAGTCATGCCATTGAATCCAATTATGAGTGACAAGCCCTTTTATCGATAGGGATTAAAATTTGTGGGGGTGATCAAACCTAATTATTCAAAAGGACATAAATTTGTTCTCATTTCCACTAATTATTTGAGAAGATGGATAAAAGTAGTAGCAACCAAGAAATGTAGGACAAAAAGTGTGATTAAGTTCTTGGAATGGAACATATGTATTAGATTTGAAACATGAGTATCTATAGTTTATAAAAATGTATTTGGATTTATATCCATTTAGATGACTAAGTGGGCATATGATAAAAACATTGTTCTAAAGTTTTTAGCAAATCATTACCCTGAAGGTAATGGATTCTTTGAATGAACTAATTTTTTTTGATAAAATCTATTAGGAAGTCTGTTGTTGATGAACCAAGAACATGTCATAAGTTTTTCAAGTACTCCCTTTGGTAGATAGAATTAGAGTCAATAAATCCCTAAAAACATAACCATTTCATCTAGTATATGGTCAAGAACCTATATATTCCATTAATCTCAAGCTACCAACCTACAAGTTCATGTAAGAGTACATGGAAGAAGATCAAGAATTTGAACATTCAAGGTTAATTGATGTCATTCAAATCAAATATGTAAGAGAATATGCTTTTGCTAATTTAATTAGACATTAAACCATAATGAAGAGATTATTTGACAAACATTCCAAGATTAAGGCATTCATGCAAGGAGATCTAGCTACCCTTTAGGGCAAAGCATCTGAACCAAAGGGAAAGCATGTAAAATTCACTCCTCTATGGATGTTGTCCCTATCATATTATTGAGACATTAGGAAACAACACCTTCAAACTCAAGGACTTGTAAGGAGTAGAGTTTACTTTTCCAACAAATGGGTAATATCTAAAGCACTACTTCTTTGCTACCCTACCTCAAGTCTACATAGAGTAATTTGTAAAAATAGTTAGATTTAGTATAGTTAGGCTTAGTTTAGTTTCTTTCCCTCTTTCTTGTTTATACATAGTGCTTATAACTATTTTTTTGCTTCTTGTTTTTTCTCCTCTTGTGTGTTCCTTTCCTTTATTTCATTCCCTTACTTACAGTAAGTCTTTTCAAGATAGTTCTCAGGCTCCAATGCATATAGTTGGTCAAAGGTCAACAAATCAAGAATTGAGGTATGAATCTTAACCAATGGTTGAACATGGATTCTATAAATGTGAGCTTGATGTTAGAATTTAGAGAAATTTGTGAAGATTGGTATCTAGATTAATTATTCATTAAAATCTTAAGCCTTATTCTGATCTGAATCTGGTCCTAATATAGATTGCACATGTTGAGTGAAAGTTTGAATTATTGGGACAAAGTTATGTTAGCACATAAAGAACATTATTGCTTAATATGAGGTTTATAACCAAAGATGATTTTTTGAAGATCAAACATTTGAGACAATCCCAAAACTTGGATAATTTTGTTTCCTAGCCTTTACTGGAAAGATAAAATATTTGTGAAAAATATAGAAAATAATAACATTATTAAAAATTTAGAAGCTTTGTGAGCAAAGGTGATTCAAGCAAACTCCACCAAGGCTATGGATGCCTAGCTGGTAGTGGATCAAGGCCTTGAGTTGACCCATATATATCTCTGTCTAAGCTATGAATTCTTGGTTGGAAGCAAATCAATGCCCAAGACTTTCCTATTCTAAAATCATGATTCTTAATGAATATCTAAATATGTTATAAGTCAATGTTAATGATCAAGGTTATGAAGTCTAAATTTTTTTCTCTAAATCTCATGGCAATCAGTAAGTGGAATCAAATCACACACAAAACATGACTAGGTTTTAATGTTTAAGGCTAAATTTGCATACGTAAGACCTATTTTGATCATGAGTTGGTCTTAGTAATGGTACTGATTATATGGAATGAGCATTGCAGTTATTAGTTCAAACTAGAGTTTTGATTTATAACATTTAGGCATATTTTCATATAAGTCACCATTTGTTGAGATCAACATACCCCATTTTTGAGAAATGAGGACCTTTGTTCAATTTTTAAAATTATGTTATAAATTAATATTCGAACTGATAAAAATTACATTATTGAATATCATGTTCTCTTTAAATTTCATTAGCATGTAATCTTATTGTATTTATTTGATTTTATCTAATGTTGATGACTTGATTCCTATGACCCATGCTGTAGATTTGATAGAAATATAGTGCCTAGATTTTTATGCATTGATACTAATTTGACCCTCTATTTTGAATAACCCTTGGTCTCTTATTTTCTAATTGAATCTATGTTTAAATCATGTGAAAACCTAGTCTAATATGTTTTAACCTTGGTATTTTGAATAAGATTCAAATTTGGATGGGTCAAATTACACAGGAACATTTTGTTATGTACTAGACTTAGTTTAGTTTATTATCATAAGGTTATAGTCATGTTTATGAACATGACAAAAACCATAGTCTTAAAATTTATATGCTAGGTCCTATATTTCCCAAAACTCCCTAGTCCATTTAACTTCTCACATAAACTAATTAAATACTAGAGCACTTTATTGTATCTTAGACTTATTCTAAAGTTTTATCCTAAGCTTTAATTATATTTATTAATACAACTAAAAACATAGGCTAAAACTTTATCCTAAGTTCTTTATATTACCCAAGACCTAACATTTTTATGTTCATTGCCCTCAAGAATTAATAAATGTAAATATGATAAGTGGTGTGATTTTAAAGCTCAAAAGGAATATCTATGGTACATAGGTACCCACCTAGGTCAAACTATCAAAGAAATCATATTAAGCACAAGAGTGACAAGTGTCACTATCTAAGAGTTATTTTCAGAATATTATGATGAGGAAAGAGGCAGTAAGTCAAAAATAAGTAGAGAAGCCAATCATGTTTGACCTCTCATATTAGAATCAGTGGAGCACATTAGAGCATAGAATGAAGATTTAATGGCATGGGGTAAAGTCAGTAAGTCAAGGTTCTACAAAGGAATATGAGAGTGCTAAATGGCATGATCTCGATGACTTAGCTTGAAATCAAAGGTCCATATTTAAATTTACAGGATTGAGTAGATTAAGATAGATAGAACGCATTGAACCATCTAAAGAAGATCCAATGGTGTGAGATGCAGTTGACTTTTAAAATACCCATAACAAATGTGGTTGTGATGCATATCACAACCATAATGAATGTAGCATAGATAAACCAATGACATTCAAATTTTACAATTGATATGTATGATGAGTGATAAAGCTATATTTTCAAAGGGAAAAAATGGAATAACAATCCACCACATGGCACAAAGGCATCAAATGATGGAGTTTATACATAGTAAGCACTTAAATCCAATGGAGCTATCATGGGGCACACTTTTAAGATGATCAAATTAAGATCAAAAGATCATGAGAAGTCAAATATAGAGGATTCATTGGAATATCAATAGAGAATATTTAATTAAGCCCAAGATGTCATATGAAGGTGACATGTGTCCAAAAATGACAAATGATCACAATTTGAAAATTAATGAACAATTTGACACAACGATGCCACATAATCAAGATAATTTATATGAAATATTGTATGGAACCATAAACATTAAGGGTATAAATAAAGTAATCCAAACAAAATCTAAGGCAAAAATATCATAGTTTAAACTCAATTTCCACCATTCAATCTATACATAAACCTCCAACAAATCCCTAAGCATATGGAATCCCTAGTTTGTACATGTTATCGTTAGAATCAAGCCAAGAATAATTGAATTATCATTTGCACTAAAATAAATTAATCAAAAATTATGTTGTAGTCCACTAGTGAGCTATTTGATAAAATTCATAGAAATGGTGGATCAAAAAACTATTTCAAAGGAAGATGTATAATTGTACTTGACAATAGATATTGAAGGTTATATTTTCAAGGATACTAAGTTTGTCGATCAATAATAAACTAGCCATCACCCAAGAAGAGGAGAAGAACCTCTCAGTAAAGACGTTATATGATGACATTATTGTAACTTAAATGGCTAGTCTCTATGATGAAACACTGAAGCCTGAGGTACTCCACTGAATTGACATTCTTGATCCCATTTTCAATGAAACTAAGATAGATAAGGGCATAATAATTAATGAACATAATATAAGAAAAGTTTCTTATATTTTTCTATTACATTTGAGTCATATTAAAAACTAACCAAACCCTAAATTAACCTATTTTCAATCAATTCATGTGCCAAAGAGAACAATTTGATGGACACCCTTGCCATATGGTTAGATTTTAGAAACCAAGTCTTTTTAGACACTAGCAAAAAGATCCCTATAATCCAATTAAGACCTGGGGTTAATATAATAATGGTAATGTGAAATAGGTTATGTAGAAGTGTAACCACTATATATGTAGATCTAGTTTGGTTGCCCATAGTTTACTTTATGGTTGAGAAGGAAACTATCCCCCCACTAGGTGAAACAATAAATATCTCATTAAGTAAACAAATATATACAATTAGGCACTAGTAGAAAACCCAATTTTTCATGATTTCCTAAGTCTTAGAATCTCTATGTGTAACAAAAAAATTCCAAATCAAAGGGAGTGGTACCAAAATCAAACACAAACACTATCCCAATATTATTCAAAATTGTACATATTTAAATATAGGGATCACATTCAATTTATATGTGACTGTGTCAACCCTACCCTGAGCAAAGCTATAATTGGTATCCCAATGAAAAAATTAGTCCATTGATCAAGAAATATGTTGAAGCTATAGGAAGTATATGGTTATATCTAGACTATACAATCATCAAGAATCTAAATGGGCATAAAATTCTCCTCTCATGTTACCTGTCAATGTTACTTCTAAGCTAGATGAGAAAGATTTTACATACCAACTATTCCATGGCATAGATAGTGTCTTGAACACCAAGAGAAAAGGACTCTTTCACTACTTCACAATGACAATTGGAAAGACTATATTCAAATAGTGGGATAATATTGAAGCTACCTCAAAAATAGATCATCCTTCAACCTATAGATTGGTGAGCTCAGGCAATGGGATCCTTATGATAAAGTTAAGGAACATTTGAATAAAAAATGAATGCTGAATGTGACTTATGATCATGAGCCTAGGGAATTCGACCATATATACACCAAGGCTTCATCTTACTTTTAAGTCACCGAAAGAATGAAGGAACATAACTTGAGGCATATATCAAGACTAGAAAGAAATCAGAAGGTGGATGATAGGTGACAATTGGGCCCTATGTAATATAATCTAATAAGTATATCTCCACAAGTTAATGTGTAGGTAGAGACATAAAATACTAAAGAAAATAGGCTTGAGGAAAGAAGACCAAATGAGATACCTTAAAGTTCATCAGTTCATGAATTCGCTAAGGTAATAGAAATAGGAAACACATCAAGAATGGATTCACATGATAGCTCTAGACCCTAATGAGACTATTGAAGATGATGTATTGAAAATAATATCTATTGTTTATGAGTTATATGATGAAGAATCCTAAGTTAAGGAAATAAATGAAGAGAAATGGAAAGAAGTAGAATTCGACTTAGTTCTGATTGACACTCCTAAGTAGAATGCTATGCTATCCATTGTTCCTAAAGTAAAAAAGACCCAAAGTGACTTTCACTACT
The DNA here is from genome assembly GCA_037957365.1 of Torreya grandis. Classification (NCBI taxonomy): domain Eukaryota; kingdom Viridiplantae; phylum Streptophyta; class Pinopsida; order Cupressales; family Taxaceae; genus Torreya; species Torreya grandis. The sequence goes on along the minus strand of JARHVA010006076.1, from coordinate 824,687 downwards.
CCTCTAAGTGAAGTCAACTTATTTAGTGAATAAAATATATTATATTTCCCACCAATTCTAGAATGGCTCTTTTATGAACCTATATTATAAAAACTACCTATTGAGTATCATCCTTAGGCTATGATGAAAGACATTAATATTCTTGTGTATCAAAATCTTAAACCATGGATCATTTCAATACAAGAGGAGGAATCAAAGAGAATAGCTACACCAAGTAATTTAATATATTCATCACAAATGGAGATCCATATTCCTCATGTGACATAATATTAAGTAGGGGTAGAGTTTGACCCTAAGACTACAAGTTTATACAGGGTAAATGAGAAAAGGATCATCTATGAAGGTGAATAGATGATATATCAAAAGGTGGAACCATTGACACATCTAACTCAAGTAGGAAGATAGAAACCTAGAAAACATCTAATTTTTGATGAATATGTCTTAAAGTTGGCCAAAGCATAGATAGAACAACTGAAACGTACCATCAAGGGCTTGAAATAATAAAATAATAACTTATAAGAGTAGTCTCTTCTATCTATTCTTGAATATATGATCAGTATGTTTGAAGTTACTCTATATGATATGTTTAAGTCCTTCAAATGAATGAGGTATAAATAGGATGTAATGAGAAACTAGGATACTATGGCCATAAACCAAGTAGTTCACTGGTAGGATTCATACAACAAGGTAAAGGAATTGCTCACTATTTTGACAAATGATAAATTTACTAAATTTAATATGGTCAGCCTAACCCACTTGAACATGGCTATGGTTGTATTCACAGAGAAAATCAAGGGTTTGAGTAAATGGTCCAAGAGTCTAGAGGATATTTCTAAGGATGGAAAAAAATTGGAGATAAAAATGAGGGATATATTGGGAGCATGATCACAGACCCTACTACACTCATCCCCATTGGTCTAATCACTAATGAGGAATTCAAGATTAGGTATACTCAAGTAATGCAGGAGATAAGAAATCAAAGCCAAAGAAGGATAGGTGATGGCAATAATAGTATCTTAAACATCATCCTAAATGCATATGAGAAGATTGATGAAGCCATGAGCATAAGAGAAGCACTAAATAGAGATGGAAAGGACTTTAGAGACCTGGAAGATTAAGAAGATGAGTTGTTCATGGAACCTATCATCAACCTCAAGATAATTGATGGACATCATGACAAAGGAATGAATATCTTATAATATAAGTAATAGACCACAACGACAAAGGAGTCCTAAGGCCAACTTGGTTAACATAAGAATATTGTTTTATATATGATCATGTATATTTTTTAAAAGGCATATTATTTTATAAAAGCATCTAAAATTTTGTAAAACACATTGCTTATAGGTCATTCATTTTATAAAGTGTCCATTTCTAGAAGTTTGTATAAGGACAATTATCTTTAATACTTGTACAATTATCATTTAACATGGTTGACTGACATACATCTTTAGTGTTCTATATAAGGAGGCATTGTCATTTCTAAAGTGGAGGGAGTTTTTGATCAAGATAACTTTGTGCAAATTTGGAATAATCAATACAATAAGATAATTATGAAAATTTTGTCTCATTTTGTTTGTGTGATTGCTATTGTGGCTGCGCTTTCACTTGTCTGGTCTAATTTTTAGATTTGAATGGTTGTTATGAATTTTGGAGGTGCATATTTAAATGCAAAGTTGTTAATTTTTTATACTGATAGATTTACTAAAGTATATTGGATTAATTTCATTTTATTTTTTATAATTATAGATGTGCTTATGCTATTTTCTTAAAGGAATAAATCATTAAGTTGAATCTAGTTCTTATTTGAATTATTTTCACTTTCCTTAGATGTTTTCCTAATGTATGGTAGAATTTAAGCTTTAGTTGTTTCATGTTATATGTTTGTTTAAGTGCATATTTAGTTTAAAATCAAACTTTATCATATAGTGTGTAATGAAGATCAACAACATATTTCTTCTTTGCCTAACCCTTCATTTTGCTTATCTTTTATCAACTCACTTTAGTTTAGTTTCATTGTGAATATCCATTGTAACTTATATTTTAGAGTTAGCTTTGATCATAATTCACTTCACTTAGTAAATAACACTTTAATTTTCACATGTTATCCATTAGGCCATGGTTAATCCCAACAACCAAACAATTACATTATAAATTTTTGAACTATTTCATGTGCTATGTCATTATTCCATGAAAGATATCAAGAATATTGCAACTTGTAACTCATGTAAAAGATTCTTTGAATCGAGACATGAGAAGTATTTCTTAAACACTCTAAACCAGCTATGATACACTTTTAGGCATCAAAAATTTATAGATGGAATTTGATAGTATGATGCAACCTTATCAGTTCTAGGATTTAAGACATTACACTTAAGCATTTGTGTCATTTTATCCTTTATTGCATAGTTTGGAATCTAAAACTAATTTTATGTCTTCCCACATCAAAATGTGTGTAGTTTATACATCACTCATTTGTTTTAGGAGGTGTTATATTGTCCATTTGATACCATACCTTTGATTTAGTCTTTGGAAAAACTTTTTTATGTGTGTGTCACTTGGTTGACAAGGGTAACATTACACTACCTAATTCATCCTATGTTTTGTGCATTTTGAGTCTTGAAACAAACCAATGATCACATTTATTAGAGAAATATAATGTAATTATGATTCACAAATTATTTTAAAGAGATAATGCCTTATGTCCAAATTTCAATTTTGAAACCAAAGCCATGTGTGCATATTTGATCTATACCTAGTGTAATTATATTGTTTATTTTAGTTTAGCTTTATGTTCATTTTAAGAAGCCTAGTATTCCAAGTTGATTTTAATTATCCTTGACAAGTTCAAATCCAAACATTTATTGACTTATGCCTATGCCTTGTGTAATTTTTGCTTAGACATTGATATTTATATTTTGGTTTGTGTAACGTATGTTAATTATTTATTTAATTTAAGAACTAATGTTTGTGCCTAAATTTGGAAGAAATAGCCTATACTCAATATGAATTTTATTCTATGCCTTATAATAATTTACCAAGTTCATTTTTAAATCTTCATGCCCAATTTATGCCAGAATGTTTCAAATTTGTTAGATTAAATCTCATACCTTGTTTTGTTTAAAAGTCTAACTTTTGTGCCTTTTCCAAAAGACCTAGTGCATGTCTATTTTGAGCCTAGATTTTGTGTCTTCTCTGAAACACCTATAAATTTTTATTTTCTTAGATTGGACTTGTTTGGAACACTTTGGGCCTATGTTTATCATGCCTATTTTTACTTTATCCACTTGAGCTTTTTATAAAGTATTCAACATTATACATTTGATGTTAGACTATTTTATACCATGTTTTAGCACAAACCATTTTGGAGACTAAACTCCACACATAGACCAAGTTAGATAAGTTTGGAAAATTTATCCTTTATGTTCACATGTTGTTGTCATTGATGTCAAAAAGGTATATCATGCAAAGACATAATGGTCATTGATGTCAAATATGTATCATGTTAGGATTATATTATAAAGGTTTATGTCCAGGCTGATGCCAAATGTGAGCAAGGACATATGGTAGTATGTGATATTTCAATGAACATAAGAGTGTTTCATTGATGACAATTAACATAACTTGTGTGAGTAAGGAAGGTACAGGTCATGGAAAATGTTTAAAGAAAATTAATGTCTACCTAGGAATCCATGTGACAAATGCATTGAAGGTGAGAGAGAATTTGAAGGCAAAAGATAATTTAAAGGCAACTAATGTTTTATGGTTGCATTAAGGCACAAGTTAAGCTATCAAAAGAGTCTAGGTACATAGAAGAGACATGTAAATTCATATGATTCTTGGTCATCTAGTTTTAAGTCTGTATGAGGATGGGGATGATTATTGTCATTAGAAAAAGAATGGTGAAGTGATATGAGTGAGGTATATTATATTATGTCTACTTGGTTAATGCTTTTTTTAAGTTATGACATGGAAGGAATAGGTTAAGGCATCAAGTGATTAAGTAATCTAAGCCTAGTCATGACATGAAAAGAACTTGTGAGAAGGTTTGAGCATGGTGACTTGGTGATATGAGTGCACATAGGCATGAGTGGTTTTATGAGGTTGTTTGAGAATGTATGCGAGGGATTAGAATACTCATTAGAGTTTTAGGATGATCCTATAGAGGTAGGACCTTCAATCTAGGTCTATATCTTGACCTCTCTTAGACCTTACCTAGCCTAATGAGGTATCATGATCCATTGTTGAAGCATGATATAGGTTTAATAACATGATAATGAGATGTTAAATATTAAATTGAGGTGTTAAGATCTTAGAAAGAGGCATGAGGATCAGTTCAAGGCCTAGTAAGGTATGAAGATTATGGTGTAGAGAGAGTGTGTAGCCTAATGGGGTATCAGGATTAGTTTCCAAGTAATGTGTGATTAGGTGAGAATTTAAAAATATAAATACAGTTTTTTTAAGGCATGTTAATGAAGTTTTAGGTTCTTGTTTGAAAGACATAACATGAAAAGTTGTTTAGAGGTTTCTCAAGTGCTTAGAAACAAGGGTTCTCAACCTGAGAAGGATTTTCTTATACTCATTAGATCATAAAACATTTACATGGGAACCTAAGTAAAATCATAGTATATGGGGAAGGGTCCTATATCAAAAATTTTGGAATTAGTTTTCATATTGATGGGTTATGCTTTATGAACGATCGTTAAGAGTGGAAATAGGTTTAAACCCTCTTAGATACCTAATAAGGACCTGATGTTTAAGATGTTGATCAAAAGTTCCCAAAATGGATTGGGATGATTAGGTAATATATTATATATTGTATTGGATTCTCCCAAGTACCTATATGTGGTACTTTTTAGAGAGAGGAATGAGAAAATGTTTAATTACATGCTTTTTTCCAAATAAATTACTATACTTCTCAAACATTATGTTGGACATAATAAGAAAATAGATGGAGGAAAAATGTAAAGAATCATGTTTTATTTACATGAGTTTTTTTTTAAATTTATAGTCTTAAAGTGTTATAAACTGGTCATCCAAGTTAGATAGTCATTAACATGCCTAATGTTGTAAACAATGAAAAATCGGGGTAGTGGTGAGAAGATTATTTGCAATGTATTTTCATGATATAATGATGAAACCAAGTGCATATATATGTTGTTTATGATTTATAATAAACATTAATTTTTGGTATAATTTTTGGAGGTCACTAAATATGGTGAAAAAGTTGCTCACAAGTTGATCTGTCTGGTTCTGATAAGATAATGAGATATAAGGTCATGGGATTGGTTTGAAAGATAAATAGTTTCCATTAGACCATATTATATTTATATCTGAGGATTATATAGAGATATCAAAAGACCATATTAATGCATAAAAAATAAAATAAAGTTCATTTATATGTTTTGGATGTCTAAGTCACCATGACTGTGTTTTGAGTTAATATGGCAGTTTTGAGTGAGTGAGTTGTAGAGATGTTATTGAAGTCTTATATTTTGAGTGAAAGTGTCTAATTAATTTGGTGATGAATTTTAGGTCATTTATAATCTATATATATACTTATTTTATCATTTTTGAGTTTATTAAGTATGTTTGAGCTTCATTCTTATAAGATAGTGTTTTGAGGCACACATGACTAATAGGGTAATTTATCCTAATGAAGGTTTCAAGGTATGAATAGAGGATTCAGATATAAAAAAACATGGAAGAGGTTATAATAATAAATTAAATAAGTTTTTGAATGGTTTTCAAGTGTTGGATAAATCCATCTTGGCCTATAGAATCAAGTGTTGGCATTAAGAGATAGACCTAATGCAATTAGGTCTCTATGAGAGCTAAAAGAGAAATGAAGCCTAATTGAGACATGATAGATAAAAAGGGACTAAAATATAATTTTATTCATGTCCAAAATATGTATTAATACCTATTACATTTCTTAACTAAGAGTTTAAGGTTGTGTGGCTGACTAAGTGGTATACGAACAAGGATTGATATATATATATATATATATATATATATATATATATATATATATATATATATATATATATATATATATATATATATATATATATATATATATATATATATACAAGGTAATTTTATGCCTATTTGAGTAAGCAGAGAGGAAGTGAATGAAATAACACATTATTGAGTAGAAGGATGTATTTTAGACCATAAAAATAGAGTATATGGATTTTAATTAATATATAATATGAGGTTTAAGTATTAATATAAAGGTTATATGATGTAATCAATCTTGTAGAGACCTAGTTGAGCAAAGAAACCTAGAAGGCATTTTGAGAGGGTTAAAGAGTGCAAAGATATAAATATGGTGATAATAATTTATTCTATGATAAATAAGGTTTTTTTAAGGTGATAAAATTAATTATGTGGCTAAGTTGGTGTTTAGTCATCTAACAGGTTGCTACCTCTTTATAAGTGGGTGCTTGACTATTTGGGGTTGGTGTTCCATGTTGAGTTGGTTCTTCACTAAACATGGTTTTTGACTTATAGGATTTATTTCCATTCATATATATCAATGGGGTTTGTTCCCCTTATTTTTTTCTAAAATATTTGTTGTGTTGTGTTCTATACGTATGCGGGTACTTGATTATGCCTACTAGATCTATATGTTTGTCTGAATGGTTCATGATTGATCAAGTGTAATTAAATGAAAGGTTTTATGTAATGGTTCACCCCCTCCTCCCTCAATAATTTTGATTATAATAATTGGTATAATATTTTGGTCTTTTTAATGAAGCCTAATATCATGAATGAGATTTGTGAAGCACAAACATGTCTAGTAGATAAGCATAAGGAGGTTTCTCAACCAATATGGATCCTCTCTTTGATGATACTAATTATACATTTTAGATCACCAAAATTAAGACCTATTTAATGTACTTTATTTATGACATATGGTAATATGTTGTTCATGGTTTCACTCCACCCTCTACACCACTAACTGGTGTAACAAATAATAAGTTAAATGAGAGTAACTCTAATGAAATGAATGTCATCCTATGTGGTATTTCATAGGAATAATTTACAAAGATCATAGATTATGATATAACCAAAAGGATTTATGAAAAGTTTTAGACCATTTATGAAGGAGACACCAAAGTGAATTTGACAAATCTATAGACTCATTGTAGGTAGTTTGAAAATTTGATAATGAAGGACAATGAAAACATTGCATCTTATCTATTGAGTGTAGATGAAGTGGTAAATGTCATAATAGGTCTAGGAGATAAGTTATAAGAATGAATAGTAGTAAAAAATGTATTAAGATCCCTGACTTATAAGTTTTATTCAAAAGTGTCTGTAGTAGAGGAGATCAAAGATATTAACACACTATAGATGGATGAGCTTCATGGCATATTGACTACCTATGAAATGATAATAAGTTATGGAAGACCCTCCAAGAAGGAAGTTGCATTCAATGTTCATAATAAGTGACAAGATAATAAGGCCAAGGATGATTATACATACATTGATGATGATAAGATAAAATCCATGTTTGTCATAAAACTAGGGAGTGGTTCGGGTAAGTATAAGGGTAAATTAACATTAAAATGTTTTAATTGTGATAAGATTGGTCACTTTCCATATAAGTATCCTAACAAAGATAAGATTGAGCAAGATGAAGAACATGACAAACATCATGGTGATGATAATAAGGTCTACAAGCCTAACAAAAGAAAGAAAGATTTTAGTATGTATGAAGAAAAGAAAGGGTCATTCAAAAACAAGAGAAGTTTCTATATCAAAGAAGGTAATATCTTATTTGATGTAAGTGACACTGATAGTGATGATGACATTAATGATCATGACAATAATGAAACCTTATTCAGGGATATAGAAACAAATAATTAGGGTTTATCAAAATGGAAAGGTCTTATGTATGATGAGAAATATGATGAAGAAGAGGCTAAAGTGAACCTTGAGGTAAAATTAGTGAGTGCTCTAGAAGAGTTGAAGTTACAAAAAAGGAAGAATCAAAAACTAAGATCATTGGTTATGGGTTATGAGGATAAAATGAATATGTTTGAAGAGAGACTAAGCATCAATACCAATGAAAATGAGGAGATCATCAAACATATAGATAGTTAGATTGAAATTGTTACTACAAATCTTAACACCAAGGAAAAGGAATTCATCAAGTTTGGAACATAAATAGAGTCCTTGAAGGCAGAACTAGATTAAGAATTTATCAAGTTGAAGACATAAAATATTTAAGAATAGTAATGAATATCTTGGTGATATTTTAATTAGTTAAATTTATCTACATGATATGATAGGTCTTGGATTCATATAATACCAAACGGTGAACAAAAAGAGTCAGACCTAAAAGACCTATATATAAAATCTGAAATAGGAGACCCATAGTGATCATCAATAAGTAAAGAATACCAACATGAAGAGACTAATCAGGTATCCCAATGTAATGAGGTATTTTAGTTCTTTTAATCGTTATTATTTTTATTATCATAGTTTTGGTCATAGAGCAGGTGATTCTAGAATGGTCTCAAGGAATGACTTATGATGGGATTATGGGAGAAGGAATGATCAATCAAGAAGTATGTATATAAATGTTTTTTGTTATAGTTTTCATAATATGGGACACATTGATGGATTCTATCCTAATGGTGTTAGAAGGACCTCAAGACTTAACAAGGTCTTTAGAGCTCGTAGAGTGTATGATAAGGGTCAAACATTAATATGGAAGCCAAAAAAAAAAGATTGATCATACTAAGGCTAATGGTTAAGATGGATTCTTTGTTAAGATAGATAAAGGGTTAAAAGTGAAGGAATATGAATAACACTTGTTATTTTCATGTGTTGACAAGGAAGTCAAAGAAAATAATAATGATGATAAGGTGGATGAGTTGAATGAATTAGGCAAGCTTAAGTGGATTCTAGAGAGGGACTATCCATGTTATGATTTTAGGATAGTTGAGGAAAGTGGTTTAGAGATCTAGGAATATCCTGAGTTCATGTATTTTTTAGATTCCTATAGAAAGGAGTGACTCCATTAAGACTCCTGGAGACAATCTTATATTTTTAGAAGCATGAGGCTATAATAAAATAACGACTCATCTTGAGAAGATTTTAGGTTATATGTATTATAAGATATAAGTTATTTTCAGTGTAGCTTGTATGTATATGATAAAGTGAAAGTTGTTTTGGCATCGATTCTATAGATAAGTTCAAAATGAGTCATGGTGTGGAGTGAAAGTCTAAGAAAAAGATTGTGTCTAGATACATATGGAATATGGATTTGTCTAGAAGACCAATGTGACCATACAGTCAACTTTAATGTTGTTCATAGAGATAGAAGTGTGATGAAATCCTATGTATCTGATTGGTATATGAGAGATGCTTGAAGGATGTTCTGAAAGGTCTGTGAGTCTTGATGACTAATATGATGATCAAAATCTATGAGGATAAAGGGCGAACATGTTTATATATATGTTTCATTAAATATATGATCATGTTAAAAAGAAAGGGAGAAGGTTCAAAATTAGAAAAATTATCTTGTTTAGAGATGTTTTTGAGATTGGAATCCATCTTATGACTCAAGAGGAGAGTATGGTGTTAGGGGAAGATTTGTAACTATGTGTTGTCAAGTTTCAAGATAGTGATAAGATGCATGGTTTATTAAGGTATAGTTAAAATGTTACAAAAGTTTTTTACAACAATTAGCATGAGCCTAAGGTGAGTTTTTGTCATCATTTCTCTGCATTGTTTATTGAATTTTAGGTCGAAGGATCATAAGGTAGTTTGTAGAAGACCATTTGTCATTCATGTCAAAAGGGGGAGAATGAGAAGATGGGAAAAGTATAGTTTGGAAATGACTTCATTTATGTAGTATGTTTTCAATCAATGACAAAATTGGAATTTGATGCCATGTTATTCTCATTGATGTCAAAAGTGTGCATCATGCAAAGGCATAATGGTCATTAATGTCATTGATGTATCATGTCAAGATTATACTATCAATGTTGATGTCAAAATTACTAAAGACATATGATAGTATCTGATATGTCAAGGCACATAAGAGTTATTTATTTAAGATAATTGTCTTGATTGGTGTTAGCATGGAAGGTACAATTCATGGAAGATTTTTGAAGACATCTAATGTTTACATAGGAAGCCATGTGACAAGATGCATTTGAAGGAAAGAGAGAATTTGAAGGAAAGAGAGAATTTGAAGGAAAAAGACAATTTGAATGTAACTAATGTCTTATGGTTGAATGAAGGCACATGTCAAGGTGTTTATATGCATAGAAGAGAGATGTAAGGTTATATAATATTTGGTTATGTAGTTTTAATTATGTATAAGGCTATGGAAGAGTGTTTTCATAAAAAAGAATGGTGTAGTGATATGAGTGAGGTGTAATGTATTATATCTACTTGGTTGATGTTTTTTGAGGTTATGACAAGGAATGAATAGGTCAAGGCATCAAGTGCTTAAGAAGTCTAAGCCTAGTCATGGCATGAAGAGACCTTGAAAGAAAGTTGAGCATGGTGGATTGGTGAGATGAGTTCAAACATGCATGAGTTATTGTGTGAGGTTGTTTGAGCATGTATTTGAGGCATTGTAACACTCATGTTAGTTTCAAGATCCTGGGGAAGGACCTTTAGGGGTAGGACCTTTAGTATAAGTCTACATCTAAACTTCTCTTAGACCCTACTTAGCCTAATGAGGTATCATGCTATGTTATTTAAGAATGAGAGAGTTTATATTTCATGATATTAAGATTATTAGCATGACAGTGATGTGTTGAGAGAAAGGAAAGTGGCATGAAGGTTAATCCAAGGCCTAATAAGGTATGACAACTATGGTGTAGAGAGAGTGTATCCTAATGGGGTATCGTGATCAATTTATAAGGAAAGTATGATTAGGTGAGTAATGAAAAAGGTGATCCATGTTTTTTTAGGAATGTTCATGAAGTTTGAGGTTATAATTTGAAATACAAGGCATCAAAAGTTGTTTGGAGGTCTCTCTAGTGCTCATAATGAAGTGTTCTCAACCTGAGAAGGATTTTATTATGATCATTAGCTCATAAAATATTTACATGGGAACATAATAAGTTCATCATAGATGGGAAAATGTCCTAAATAGAAATTTTAGGCATTAGTTTTTGGATTGAGGGGCTATGCTTTACGAATGATCGTTAACAGTGGAAATAAGTTTAAACCCTCTCAGAATGCTAATAAGGATCTGATGTTGAATATGTTGATAAAAAATTCATATAATGAATTGGTATGCTCCTGCAAGTTATTGTATATTGTATTGGACTCTCCCAGGTACCTCTAAGTGGTATTGGTTAAAGGGAGGAGAGAGAAAATGTTGAGTTACAGGCTTACTTCTAAAAAAGTTATTATAACTATCAAAAGTTATATTGTACATGGTAATAAAATGCATGGAGGAAGAAGGAACAGACTCATTTTTTATGTTCATTAGGGTTTTTGGATAGGTTATAGTCTTAAAGTGTCCTAAATTAGTCATCCAACTTAGCTAGTCGCTAACAAGCATAATGGTCTAAATAGTGAAAAACATAGACAACAATGAAAAGATGAATTTGAATGTGTTTTCATGATATAATGATAAAACCATGTGCACAAAGGTTTATTTTAGGAATTTTAAGACATTTCCATGTGTGGTTTAAGTTTTGGATGTTAGTGAATATGGTGAAAAAGTTGCTCATAGGTTGACATGTCTAGTTCAAATAAGATAGTTATATATAAGTTCATGAGATTGGTCTGAAAGACCAATATTTTCCATTAGACAAAATTATGTTTCTATTTAAGGATGGTCTACATAGAAAATAAGACCATATATATGAATTATAAGTCATGGAAAGTTTTTGTACAAGTGTTGGAGGTCTAAGTCACCATGATTATGTTTTGAGGTAATATGGTAATTTTGAGTGACTGAGTTACATAGATGTTCTTGAAGTCTTATCTTCAAAGTGGAAGTTTATATTACTTTTGATGATGACCCTAAGGTCATTTAGACACTATATATATACATATTTGATCTTATTTGAGTGTCTTAATTATGTTTGAGCTTCATTCTTGCAAGATAATTTTTTGAGGCACACTGGCCTAATAGGGTAATTTGTCCTAAATAAGGTTTCAAGGTACAAATGAAGGATGCATATCTAAAAAAGTGTTAAGGAGGTAAGATGAGTACCTTGGATAATTAGTTTAACATTTTTAAAGTTTTTTATAAATCCCTCTAGGCCCAAGATAATCAAGTTTTGGTATAATAGATAAACCTAATGCAATTAAGTCTCTAAGAGATCTAAAAGAGAAATGAATCCTATTTGAGTCATGACAGACCAAAAGGGCGTAAAATATCATTTTATTCATTTACAAAAGATGTCCCAAGACCTATTATATGGCTGACCTAATAGGTTAAACATGTGTAGCTAACTAAGTGGTATATGAACAAGGAATGGTATATATACAAGGTAATTTTAGTCCTATTTGAGTAAGCAGAGAGCAAACAAATGAAATAACACATTATTGAGTTGAAGGAGGTATTACAGAAAATAAAAATGGAGTAGAGGGACTATCATGAATATCTAATAATATTTATAGGTTTGAATATCAAGGTCATATGACTTAATTAGTCTTGAAGAGGCCTAGTTTAACGAAGAAGCCTAGAAGGCATTTTGAGAGGGTGAAAGAGTCTAAAGAGATAAAGTTGATCATCATATGTTGTATGAGAAATAATGTGTTATTAAGGTGATCAAAGTAATTAGGTGGATTAATTGGTGCTAAGTCATCTAAGGGGTTGTAACCTCCTTATAAGTGGAATCTTGTTAAAGCCTAGTCAAGTGTGTGCTTGGCTAGTTGGGGTTGGTGCTCAATGTGGACATGGTGCTTCAATAAATTTTATTTTTGTCTTAGAGGACTATATTCCATTTTTAAAGATTAGTGACTTTTCTTCCCCTCAAGGTTTTCCCACATATGTGATGTATTCTTGTGTTTCATCCTTATGTGGATAATTTCTTATGCTTGATAGATCTATATGTTTATTTGAATGGTTCATGATTGCTTAAGTGTAATTGATTCACCCTCCTCTTAGTCATTTTTCTTCCAAAACTTAAAACAATTTTTTTTGAGTTTGTATATATCTAGGCCTTTTATGAAACATTCATCATTAATTTGGATATGTCTCGTTACACTTGTAATGGATCCATTTACAATCCAAGTTATGATGTCATGGCCACACAAATTGAATTTGATCAAAACCCATATGGTGAAGAAGTGGTTTGTGTGATGGATTCTTATCCTCCTTACTATACTCAATCTAGAAAACAATTTCAATATCATTAAGCACAATATGAGGTGATACCTTCTTTTGGCCTATTAACATCCCATGTTTTCCCTTGCAATGATAATGATACTCGATCCACTACATATACCATTAAACCTCCTTTGGATTGTGTGAATGACCAAGATCCATAGCATCTAAGGATTACCGTAACAGGACCTTATCCTTTGGCTTTTAGGAGTAACCGAGCTCCATAATACCCTACTATTGCCATTCTAGGCCATCATCCTTTGGATTGAGTGAGTAATGAAGCTCCATAATTCCATACCATTACCATTCCATGACCTCCTCCTTTGGCTTGTACAAGCAACCAACCATCACAACACCCTACCATTCCGTGACTTTGGTCTCTCACTTGTGTTAGTAACAAAGCTCCATAATGCCTTATCATTACCATTCTAGGACCTCATACTTTGTCTTGTGTGAGCAACCAAGCTTCGATATTCCCTACCATTACCATTATAGGAACTCATTGTTTGGCTTACGATAGAAACCAATATTTACAATACCCTACCATTACCATTTCAAGATCTCATACTTTGGATTGTGTGAGAAACCAAGATCTATAATGCCTTACCATTACCATTCTATGACATTATACTTAGGATTTTGTGAGTAACCAACCTTCACAACACCCTACCATTACCATTCTAGGACCTCATCCTTTGGATCGTGATAACAACAAACATTTAAAATTCCATATCGTTACCATTTTGGGACCTTATCCTTTGGCTTGAGATAGTAACCAAGATTTGAAATTCCCTTCCATTACAATTTCAGGTCCTTCTAAGTATGGTAGCTTGTGATACCAACAAGATTGTGAAATTATAACTAAATGAGTCACAGTTACCATCCTAGGCCAGAAACCAATGGTTAATAAACCCATCATAGATGAGCTCATTTACAAAAAGGCCATTATCTAACAACCAATCATTCATAAATTGATTCCAAACATATCTTGCTTTAGAAAACTCATACTAGTTTTTGTGCCATAATGAATGCAATCAATACCTCTCCAACAAAGCCAATCATTCACAGACCAAAATGTGTTCAAAATTGGTATTTTACAACTCATTGTAAACCAAGGCCAAGAAAACCAACCAATCCATGATGTTTCTATTTAAAACCCTATTTATTACAAGTTAACCTATGATGAATCACATTTTGATCCTTTAAGCATTGTCGATGAGTCTCACTCTAATAAGCCAATCTTTGTCGAGTCACTTATTAATTATTATAACCACATTTAGGCAAATCATTATCTCAACCATTGTTTTATTTTTAAATAGCCTTTATTTGACAAGCTAGTCTCTATGGATTTGTCTATTGATCTTTTTCTCATAGTCAAGGAGTCTCACTTTGACAAGCTAGTCTTTTTGTAATACTTGTTAGCTAAGCCTATTTTCAAGGTGCCAATTATGAAATCACAAGTTGTTACTTGTCCAATATCAAAAATTCAACATGACATCACTATAGTAGCATCCAAAATTAAAGAAGAATCATAATAAATGTTAGGTTTTATTATTGAACTGACATTAGATTTAACATCAAAAGTAGAATAAATGTCAGTCTCAACATTTAATTTAGAGTCCCTTGGGTTAGGCTCAACTTTAGAATTAGAATCCATTTGTGGATTTTATAAAATTAGTTACACGTTATTTATAGATCAATTTGGATATATTTGTGATCCTTTCATTATTTGTTAGGATGATTACATCATTGTTGACTCAAGTTATCCTTTCATTATCTTATTTTTCCCTGCACTACCTACCCTTGTGATCTTGGTTCCATTGGTTATTATGGCACATTATACGAGGCTATTGTAATCTAATTTTAGTATTTTTAGATTTACTTGTTTAAATGATAGTATATGATCTGTGTGACAATGTATTTGGTGATTACATCTTTTATTTACACTTGACTAGTGTTACTCATTATAGCCTCCTTTAGACAAACCAATATTTCACCTTATGTTACAAATTATAACCATCTATGAGTATCACTGACCTATGCCATCATTTATTAATTATAACCACTTATGGTAAAATCGAGAACAACACATTTTACCATGCATTATCACATAACCTTATCATTACTATCATTATTTGTCTTGTAATTTACCTTAATTCACAAACTTATTATGACCTAATCGGTTATCACTACTTTTTGTGTTCATAAAACCATTATGAGTTGAAGTCCTAATGGTACTATGTGATCTATTATCAATTCACTTTGAGGTCAATTTAGTCCATCTCTTTTATATGTTTTCATTATTTTATGAGTAAATGAGTAACCTAATCCACACTCTCATAAATTTTCAAGTGGTATCTTGTCAATATATAATGAGTTAAGATACCACAAAAATTCTAAAAACATTCAAAACATTTCTAAAATTAAAAAATCATTTAAAATTTTCAAAACCCAAAAACACTTGTCCCTTTTAAACCTAGTAAGTTATCCTTGATCCACTCTACTAAGGAAAATCCAATGTTTGTTCTAAACCATTTCACTTCCATTATGGGTGTGACCTTCACTTTACATGTATCCTTTCTTTGGGGCACCACATATTTATCCTTTAATTGAGCTGTCATACATAGATATTGATTTGGTTAATGACATGATGCTTTCTATTATAATTTCCTTCAATCTTTCTATGTGTTAATTTTCTTATTTATTTATTTGTGTGTTTGATTACTTGTTTGATTTAATTTTTGTGCCTTGAATCAATCTATACGCATTCATTATGTGATTCCTCAAACATTATTCTTGAGTCTATCCATATTCATACATCAACATTATCATCATGGTTTCTATCATTGGTGTATTATTTTTAATTATTTATTGGATTATGTGTCTAATGCATATTTCAATTTAGTTCTTATGGTGTTTTATATCATGATGCCTACTAGTACATGTAATAAAATAAACTCAGGAAATATTAAAAACAATGAAGCCATAAAATTTTCTCCTTAGTAACGTTAGCAAATTATCCCACTTTTTGATCAAATAAACCCATTGACCATTCTGGTTATATCAGTGCTAATACAAATGAGCATCTCTACATTTGTAGGTATGGCTTATAATTCATATTGATCAATTATTTTTTCTTCTTCTCATGTCTTTCATCTTTTTGTACATACTTGTGTTCCTAGTTGTTTGTGGCTTCTTTAGCGATTAAACCATCGCATCTACATTTATGCCTACTCAACATTAATCTATAAAACATGTTATATTCTTGGGTTATGCTTTCTAATATACCCTATTGGGGCACAACCAAAAAATATTATATAATCTAGGTCATCTTAATGATTATAACCACTTATGGGCAAATCATTATTCTGACTCATTTGCCCTATCTAGGGTATGTGCCTATGCCACTAATTATAACCACCTTTGGTAAAATTTATGTCTCAACCTTTATTAATGATTATAACCACCTTTGGGTAAATTAATGCATGTAATCATTAAATTGATTATATTAATCTCACCCATGGGTTAATTTCAATCTTCTTGATTCTTTTCATTCCCTTGAGGGGGCATCATTATAGGCTTACCAAACATTATTTGTAGTTTATTATTCAATCATGATCTTATTTATTAATGGTATTTTTCATTATTTAATAAGATGTTACTGTGTCTATATCTTGCAACATATTCCCAAATAGGGGAAAAATGTAGACACTTAAAATTGCCCATTATTATCCTCTTATCAAACTTCTTACTGATTCCTACCAAACATTTCAAATTAAGCTTAGGAATCAGTAAACATCTAAAATTTGGTTTTGTATTATTCATCAAATCTTAGAATCATGATAAGGCATACTTATTTGGGGTTGTATCCTATATGCAATAATAACCTCTCACAAATTCATCTCTAATTAATTTATTCCATCATAACTATCAATTTGGCCTATGAACCTATTAGGTGGTGCACATTCACACTTAATTAAATATTGAAAGAGCTAAAATGCTAATCACAATAAATTAAATTAATTAAATAAGATTAAATTCCTAGTTGAATTATCCATTTGAAATTAATGAATATCTAAAAGTTAAAATATCCTAGCCTTTCATCATTATCTTTATGATTTTTTAAAATATTCCAAAATATCCCAACATTTCTAAGTTGATAATGATGACTAGTAATTGAAATTCATAATTTCATGACAATTAACTTAACTAGAGTTAGTCTCAACTGAACATTTTAATTTAAGAACTATGACAAGTAACTAAAAATCATAATTGCATGATAACTTGTAATTGAACTCAACCTGAACTCATCTTGGGTGAGAGTTAAATCATAAATATATAAATACAATTCCATGCTCATTCACTTAAAATATGTCATAAGCCAAATTTATAATGAAAATTTAAAGAGATCTCTCAAAATCACTAAAAGAAGTGCTACGATATTGTATAGTATTTATGTAGGATTTGCTCCATAAGCCTTACAAAATTAAGTTACCATGCCCAAATATTAATCCAAGAAAAAATATCCAAATCAAATAAAACAATAATCCAAGCAATATCCTTGAAATCAAATTTTCACTTAACTAATATGTTCCAAATCCTTACCCTATACCATCTTTTTAATGTGAGGTTATCTACTCTCATGTGACTACTTTTGCATGTTTGATCTAGTGATCATGAAGGTTTCTTAATGATATTCTTTTTGCCTATGTTTACTAACCATAATCTTTTCCTCAAACAATAATTCACAAACTATTCCTTTCTCCATCCATTAGATCACTCTATTTTATCTCTTCTACACCTATGATTTTGTACTATGGTATATTCCCTTGATTTCTTATGTCCCTTATCTATAGGTCTATGACTATGCACTATTTGGTAAGCATTGATTGTTTCCATTTATACTATTTTTCACCTTATCTTAACATTTATGTAAGGTTGCCCTCATGCACTCAATGACTTCACCTAAAGATATGACCCATTTATTTTCTCATCTTTTAATCTCCTTAGATGGTTAACTCCATTTTCATGTTGTTTACTTGTTTGACAACATGGGACTCTTCTGATAGGATTTATTCTATGCACCATCTGCACATGAATTGTAACTCATTACATTGCACACTTTTCAATGGGTTTTACTCATATGCATCTTTTATGTGACCTTATATGTCACACTTCACCACCTAGATATTGTCCATTAATACATTCCAAAACTTATGTTATCAAGGATTTTAGGTTTATCTAGGATGATCTTGCATCAAACTCCCCAAAAAACTAAAATGTAAGCTCCCATTTACAAGTAGGATTTTAGTAGTATAGCCAAACTTTTAGTTGATTATCTAGACCGTGGTGTTACCTAAAATATATTTTGTTATCTCAATATGATTGCTTTGTAATTCACCCACATTCAAACCTTTATTCAGTCATAAACCATCCTCATCCACCTAGCTCTAATACCTCTTCTCTTTCTTGTCCTCATCTTCACACTATTTGTTCTTATGGTGGATCTACACCAACCTCTTCTCTTCTATTTTAAATGAGGTTTATTAGAAATTATTACTCTATCATGCACAATACAACTTAATTCATGTGTGTTTATTCCTTATTTATTTCTGTCCTTCTATTATTTTTTCTTCTTCTTATTCCCTTAATGGGTCTATGCAATCTTCTGGCCATACACCTCCACATAGTGTTGATAACACTTATACTCATGTTCCATCATGAAATAATCCTTTTTGTTATCTCTTCTACCTTATTTTTTATTTAATTTTGTGGATATGTTCCCACTTGTTACTCTCATGAATTAGCATCCACTATTTTTGGTCCACCTCCTCCAAGTATTTTCGTACCCACCACTACATTGATAATTTGACCATCTTTCTTATACATGTATTCTCCTCTTATTATTCACATCCACTTATTATTTATAAATTAAATATAGTTTAAATTATTGTAACCTTATGTATTTAACAAGACACCTCTTCAAAATCATCTCATTAAGTACCTCCATTTCCTCTACAGTACTCACCGAGCACTCTTATGTATTACTTCCACTACATTCATCCTTATTTGATTCCTTTTGTTGAATGACCTTAGTAGCATGAAAATATTTTTTGGATCCCTTTTCTCACATATTTTATCCTTTATTATTCTTCTCTTTTCCATGAATAATCAAAATTATTCCTTTTTAATCATCTCCAAGTTGATTTTCATCTGTTTTCATATCTAACAACTTATAGATATCTCAATGCAATGATTCTTGCACTCTTATCATCAATTTTGGTATTATCTCTTCTCACTTACTTAAACAATATATGTGTAGGTTATATGCATATTTATCCCTTAGATACATCTCCTACCTTTAGCTCTTAGGAAAATACTTTTCCTTCTTCTATCTCTAAGTCTATTGCATTATAGTACATACAAATTTATACTTGCTCCACTCTTTCTATTGTTCTTGAAAAAAAGTCAATCAATTAATAGGAATCCAAACTTATAATCCTCCTCTTATATTAATATTATCTTCCATCCTCTCTAATTAGGATCCTCTCTTCCTCCTATGCACTATTCCCATCTTATTTCACATCTTTCTTTCGGATAGAACTGGCTTATATCTCTTTCCATTGGTCTTATCCAACACTCCTTTTCTCATCCTCATCATATTTATCACATGATTTATATATTCTTTTTAATAATTCATTCACATTATATTGTTTTTTTGAGGTAATCTCTACCTCATACAATCTTGTCATTACACTTCTTTCTTTATTGTCGATCTCCATGGTTCCTTATGGAAATACTTTCTATATATTTTATTTTTTCCTCAAGTCATTCTATCATGTGAAACTCTAATTATTGTCAGTTATTATCTACATATATTTTGCACTAGGTGTGCCCTTATATTTTTTTCCTTTGCTAGTTTCCTCACTTTCATTTCTATTCTATCTCCCAATTGCACACATGGAAACTTTTCCTTTTCACTCTTCTATTTTGAAACATATTTTTTTCCTCCTCCATATATGATTCCTATTATTAAGTCTATTATTTAGGCTATAAATAATATAACACATCTCCTTCCTCATGCTTAATGACTATGGAATCATCCCAATCTTATATGATGTTTTCTTATTCCAAGGTTTGCACATAAACATTTTCCTCTTGGATGTTCCTTAGAATAATTTTACACTATCCAAATTATGTCTCCTCCTCCTCATTTATTCTCAAGGAAATATTATTCTATATGATTAATCACTTCAATAATTTGAGTCTTATGCCTCACCATGGTTATTATTTTTGAAATCCCTTCAAGATCAACAATTTTGAGACCATATAGTCTCAAAACCTCCCTTTTTCTTACCATTTGATATCATTATCTTTTGGATATATCTAAAACACTTTGTAAAAATATCAAATAGTGAATCACATGAAAAATCCACCTTCTTGGATTATTCAATGTTACCTAGTAATAAGTAATACTTTATGTTCAACACCCAACTGATCATCCCTTTGGCGTATTTTATTCTTGAGAATGTTCACATATCACCTTCCACCTATACTACTACATGTAGTAATAATTTTACATGTTCTGGAGTTTTTGCATATTCCTATTCTTTTTAGGTTAATATCACGTTAATTATTGGACTCTTTATTCCACTAATCTTCCTAACCTGCACTAATCTATTTTATAGCACCTCTATTCTAGAGACTATATCCTCTATCATTGACGTGAGTTGTGACATCAATTCAATCCTTAACTTGGCCTTAGTTTGTGCCATCTCATTTATCTATTTTTTTCTAGCCAACTAAACAAATTGGATAAGAACCTTGGACATATTATACCCAACACTTCAATTAGAAGATATGTTCCTTATAACTTCTATGCATTGATCTATGAACATGATCACTCCTAAACCTTATTTGCTACTATTCTCATGTGTTATTTAAAAATACACTTTGAAATAATAATTATGATTTAATTTTATTCACTTAGTCAATATGGGTTACTTCTTTCCAAACAATTTTTCATGCTTCCTTATAACACACTCTTATGTCATAATCCTATGCAGGCACTCTGGACTTAAATAATTACTACCATGAAATCCCTACTCATGATGTTACATAAGTTTTTATCAAAATTTTATTTTCAAATACTTTTACTCATTCATCATTTTCTATCAAAACTTATCCTCCTTGATTAGCTACCTCAAATATGCTCCTTGGCTAGCTATCTCAAATTATTTTTTAATAGCTTTACCGTTTCACAACACTCACTCCATCTATTGGTAGACTCTTCTCCTCCTACGTCTCCCAAGGATCTTGGCATTGATATGATACCACATATGAGTTAGGCATGGATGGGGTCCCAATAAATGGAATGTAATCAACACACCCAACAAGCATTTACACAACACATTAAAACCAAATTCATTTATTTTTATTCATTTACATCATGAGGGTTGTTTGATGTTATTACATTGCTTTCTTGTGCACCTCATCTGTAGGTCTATGTCCATATGCTATTCCATAATATTTTAATGTTATTTTTTTATCTCTTTCATGTCTTCTCTTATAATTTGTGTAAGGTTCCCATTGTGCACTCCATGCCTTGATGTAAAACTATAAACCATTTATTTACTTGAATTCCATGTTATTATGCCTATTTTATCACCTTGATTATTTTTATATAAGTCTTAACATGTTTTGGTTATACCATATTTTTGACTTCAGTCATGAAGTTTAAAACTACTGGCATGGGCCAAATCATTTGTATTCATTTAAATATCCATCCTTTTTATACAAGTGAAATCATTAGAAAAGCACTACATTGAACAATATTTTTTACTCATAATATTAATTAACCAATTTTGCATAATGAGTATGACATCAAGTTAATAACATTTCTATTTTTATCATGGATTTCTTATCTTCAATTGCTATAGTTTAGTTAGCATTCTTTTCATATTTGATCATTATCAGTAGTGATATTTTTTTAGTGTTGATAATTCATTTCAAATGAAAATAATATTGTTCAAATTTATATTGATTTGACATAGATAAGGTACATGTAATTTATACTTTTATTGATTGATCTTATCATGTTTTTGAATAAACATATTGTTGCATGATGAATATTGAATTTTAAAACATTTCATTCATGCACAAAACATTGACATGTTTCTAATAATTTTTCATAAGTTATATGTTATTTTCAATCACCTTAGTAGTATTGATAGAACCATATTGAATTTATTTTAAAATAAATTTTCATTTCAAGTAATAACATATATTAAAGGACCTAGTGTTCATATCAAAGTCTAATTTTCTATTTTTAAACCTAGGTTCTAATCTCAAACATGATTTATGTCATGCAGAAGTACATGGGATTAATCTATTTGATAGTCCATTTAGGATGTGAAATTTTAGAATGTAGTAAATAATCTAAGGTGATGGAGGTAATGTAAGGTGGTGAGTTTTTTTTTAACTATGGTCTATGCATTGGGCTTGAAGTAACTATCAGGCATTTATGATTAATCAAGATTGAATCCATCATGGCAAGTTGAAGAGCGGATATAAAGGATTGATTATTCAATATTGAATCCATCATGGATCAAAGATAAATTATTATAGATACAATACACATGGAAATTAATAATATTTTAATGCATAATGTGTGTTCCTCGATCAAGGTTTTAGAAGTGATTTTGGTGAATAACTAAAATTGCTAGTTTAAGTGGGTAAATAATGGTTATTTTGGATGAGATTTTTAAGTTGGCAGTAGTATGAATAGCTAATAATAATTAGACATGTAATTGAGATAATTAATAGGTGGTTGATACAATATAAAAATGGTGATTTTTTTACATTTCCCATTTATGAAACTTGTCACAAAAGTGAAGTTATGTCAGTTGATTATTGTTGCCTAGGGAGATAGAAAGGAATAAAGGAGGAATTCAAAGCTGATATTTATTAAAAGTTTGAGTGGAGAGGTATGAATCCATTTATTTTTCCAAGTTTAGAAACATTTTTGATGAAATATTTTCATTTTTAAGACCCTGTTGAAGATATTCAACTTACAAAATAAAGATTGATAGTTTAGACTTATTATTTTGAAAATATTTTTGTGAATTAAGCTTTTTTGAAATTTATATTAGCTCATTTCTTAATAAAAATTAAATTCTATGCCATGTTTGGAAGTAAGGCTCGATATTTCCATTATGTGGAGAGATTTTATTTTCCTTTCAATCTTATCTCATTATTTGGTTATAACATTTTTGGGTGCACATAGGAGTTTACATATTTATTTTATTTTGAGAAGATAGAATGGTTTTGATGGATGAATTATTTGGTTCAAAATGTTTTATACATGAAATGTAGTTTATAAATGCATTCTTTCTTTTCAATCTTTGTAGTTGGTACTAAAATCTCTATTTATATGAATGAGATCTAAATTATGAAAGTTTATGGGCATGCAAAGATTTTTCATGATAAGTTTTCCATGGAAATAAAAGAGTTTGTCAAATAAGATTCTTATAGGGTTATATATGTAGCTTACTTGATGTTTTTTTTTATAATGGGTATGACAAAGATGAAATACATTTGATAAAAGACATGGTTGGCTATCTTTATCAGGATTGTAAGTGATATTTGAGTGATCTTGATTGAATATTATAAAGGTTTTGGGTCTGGGTAAGGATAGATTTGTTATCTTTTGAAGCTTGACCACTATATATGCAATGGTTCTACTTGCTAAAAACTTTATTCATGAATTGATATTTGAGTAAATTTGTCATGTTTCATGAATTTGATCAGGAATTGATGGTTATTCGATGAAAATGAGTTTACAAAGGTTTATATTCATTTTTTTATGGAAGGAAAAGTATACAAATATACATGCAGTTATTTCACCATGTTTTTTGTTAAATTTATATAAATGGAGTTATAAATTTAATTGTATTTCTTATCAGTGCTATATTACACTTATTTTACTATTTTTAGTCTCTTTTAGTTATTTTGGAGAATAATAAAATCAAGGTTTTATAGTTCAAGTATAAACATTTGGTTTCAAAGATGAGTTGTTAAAATAGAATTACTGGGTTATTATATGTTGTTAATGATTGATATAGTTGGTTTTATTTCTCCTCATTAATTCATTTGAGATCCTATTCTACATTAATGGATATATTTTATTTCATGAATAGTTTTTAGGTAAATTGGTGTATTTGATATAAAGTAAAACCAGATGATTCTTGTTAACATAAATGATTTTTTGAGAAAATTGAGTTTGCATCATTTTTGGTCATTGGTTTGTAGGTTAGCATATAGACATACATGCATACATAAAATCATGCATGCACATACACACGCACACACGTGCACACACACACGCACGCACACGCGCGTGTACATACACACACACACACACACACACACACACACACACACACACACACACACACACACACACACACACACACACACACACACACACACACACACACACACACACACACACACACACACACACACACACACACACACACACACACACACACACACATTGTGTCTATGTGTGTGTGTGTGGGGTTTAGATCAAAGTTGAAAAATATAGATAATTTTTTTAATATATAATGTTTTTGTAAAATTACATGGATAATTAGTTTACTTTGGCTTATAGATGATTTTATAAACTTTTATAATTTTTTTCATTTTATAAACTTCTTTTGGTATATATATTATGCATATATTGAAGGAAATTTTCATCACTAGTGTAAATAATGTTTGATTTTAAATATGCATTCTTTTCAATTTTAAATAAGTAATGGAAATTTTTGGTTTTTTTAATATGTAAAATTCACACCTGGTTATTTTCATTATAATTGATAAAGGTGAAGTCTTAGTCATGTGTATACTATTTTGAGTGATTATTTTGTATATAATTATTTGGTATGTTAGGGTGGACCCTAGATTTACATGATTATATTAGAAATATTTAGGGTGTATGTGAGGAAAAACATACCAAGGGTACTTATTCATGGGGTACATATTAGGACCAATTCTTCAACAACTTTAAGGATGCTAATAAGTTTCTTAAGCCATTTATTTATGAAACACTTGAGTATACATTAAATTTGATGCCATTGATCATATTTTACACAATGTAATTGATTATTTACTTGGTAATTTACTGAATTTACTTAGTAATAGAGGTTTTAGGGGAGCATATTGGAGAACTCATACTCATAAGTGAGGAAATCCAAGTGAATCTTCTAATTATATGCATACCACCATTCAATTTATCCCACATTATGCCCCTTTACATAACCAACACGAGAATGTACCTAATTTTGTTACCAAGTTTGTTCAACCAAATTCACTAGAGTTCCTTCCCACAAGCCTGATAGACTTAGTTCTTCTAGTAGGATTGGTTCTAGCATCCCTAAAATAAAATCCATGGTGACTTGGATGCTAGTGACAATAAAGTTGGAGATTGATGATAAATTTTATGTTAAATGATTTATTAAGCTTCCCATTGATTCTATGGAGTATACAGACTGTGAAATTGATAAGTGTGTTCCTTTGATTGATCTAGTTTTAGATGCTTAGTTTGATTAAACTATAATTGATTTTATATTCATATTAATACTTTGACTTTTTGTCATGATTCTAATTTTTGAACATGTCGATATATTATTTTTGGAAATGTTCAGTATGTTTATGAGACAATAGTTTCAATTATGAAAAATAAATTTATTTAATTATTATGAATAAATGCTTATGGAATTTAGTATTAGAAGTATTGAAATTTATTTGGTACAGTTATTATTTATCTAATGTTATTATGCATAGTTAGAGTTTTATTTGATTGTTGTCAAAGGAGACAAGCCCCTCACCCATTAGAAATATTATTGGTCTATTTTTATTTATTTTTTTGAATTTGATCTATTCTAATTTATTAAAAGTCTAAACTTATAAATACTAAGTAATAATGTTAATTAATTGACTTTTAAAAAGTAAACTAATATTAACAACAACTATCCAAAAGTAAATTGTAACTTATTTTCTAATTATCTCTGAAAGTGAATACATTATAAGTAGGTTAAAGATACATTACAAAGGGAGAAAGATTTAAAGATGAAGATATGTTTTTGAATTTTCAAAGATATCCATCATTATTTTATTTTATGTGGAAACATATCTAACATAAAATGACTATTTATAGATAGTTTGAATAATACATTCCTTCATAGTAAAGTAATTCTCTTGTTTAGTGTAGGAATATCCAAGTTTCCTATTTATTTAATATTTAATATCTTTTGGAATATTACAAATATATAGTCATATGATTAAAAATACATGTAAGTGACCTAAATAATGATGAAAACATTACATCTTGTGACATTTTATTTAAATTTTGATTGTACGTTGTTGTCTTTTTAATCCTATTTGTAATCAAATTTTTTGTTTCTCAATAAATTTTATTTCACTTTATTAGAATTCAACTCTAGTTTCAAGAATCATAACCCTTTTTTTTAATTTCAAACTATTATGTATTTTTTAATTTTTATATTCTATTTTAATTAACTTAATATTATATTAGATATGTTTCTATTTCTTTCAATTATCTTAATTTATTTTCTTTTCAATTATGTTATTTGTTAGCTTTCACTACTTATTTTGTATTTATGTTATTAACTTATTTTGAGTTAGTTTTTTAATCAATCTTAATCCATTTTATCTTGTTGTTTTATCTTTATTACTTATTTAACTCAAGTCACCTTCATTTAGTTCTAGCTTGTTATCGGATTATCATACTTACATAAAATTAGCATTTTTTTATTGAATAGTTTTATGCTCTTACTTTAGTTTATTTCTTAGTTATTATTTTAAAGTCATATTAATTTAATTTAAAGTTATTATTTGATTTTATATTTTTTTATAAATTAATATTACTTCATTTCTTTTAGTTCAGATATATTTTAATGTTATAGAATAAATTGATAGATCTTTGCTTCTTTTGTTTTGAGATAATTGTAGTTCTTTTCTATTTATTATTGAGTTAGTATGTTAGTGTTTATTTTCATTTCTTTGTTTCATTTTTATTTCACTTTGGTTTATTTATATTTCTTTTTCTTTTTCTTCTTTTATTTTGATTTTTTTTTTAATGTGGCAAGATTGAATGCAATAAGATTTGAAAAAGTTATAAAGAACCATGGATCTTCCTTCAAGAGATTACTTATTGAATAGTATTTTCATTATTGAGTAGGTTAGATAATACAACTATTATAAAATTCCTATTTTTGATAGTTACAAATAATGTTTTTTAAATATAATTATTGATTATTTTATATTTGAATTGCTCATTATTTTCAAGAAAAAATTAAAAACTTCTATGCATATTTTGAATCAATTTACATTCCTTAAACCATTATGGTTAAACTATTATGATTCCATATTAACCTTCATTATAGTTGAAGGGGTTGATTCATTAACATGATATTTTTCACCATCAACAAATAGGTTGACTTAGTTTGGAAATTTATTAAAAAAAAAAAAAAAAAAAAAACTTATTTTCTTTTAATGTTTTAATCTTTTATTTTTCTCACTTACTCATAAAAATTGGAGGTTTACCTCCTATTATTCAATAATTAATTGACATTATTGAAGATGAAGTTAACATTGATTTTAATCTTACTCATTTTGATTGGTATAATATACCTTAGGATTTGCCTCGCATTATTAAAGTTATAGCTAAGGAAGTAGAATAAATATAATTCTAAATTGATTGGTATGGAAATCTTAGTAGGCTAATTCAGTTCCACATTTTGGAAGAAATCATCAAATTCATCATGAAAGAGAAGATAATTTAACAACTAATCCTCCTTGTAGAAAACATTATATTTATGAACATTTTCCTTTTGATGATTTTATTATTCTCTCTCAATCTAATTTCCCTACTAACTCTAATACAACTACATAGTTAAACAAGACTAGTTAGAGTAGTGTAATATGTTAAAACTTTCAATGGAAGAATAATCATAACATTGAGTTTGAGAATTGATTATAGGTTTGAATAAAAATAAGAATAAATAATAAGTAAATGATAATTAAATATATTATAATGAATATGTTTCTCAACCCCTATTGAATCCACAGATTCATAGAAATCCTATTAATATTGTTGCACATCATAGTAAATTACATTCACTTAGAGGAATTA
Source organism: Torreya grandis (assembly GCA_037957365.1). Lineage (NCBI taxonomy): Eukaryota > Viridiplantae > Streptophyta > Pinopsida > Cupressales > Taxaceae > Torreya > Torreya grandis. The sequence goes on along the minus strand of JARHVA010006076.1, from coordinate 796,146 downwards.
CTGTCAGAAAATTCTCAGATAGACCTAGTGAATTTTGGAAAGACCATTTAGATAATTTAAAGTTAGTTTGTGTTAATCATGGTAATGTGAATGGAAAGGTTTCTCTTAGAGTCTTTTCATAAACCTTAGAAGGTAAAACTTGCCAAGTTTTTTATTAGCCTTCCCACAAGTGATATTAAGACTTAGAAAGATATTGATAATTGGATAGAATTTTTTTTTGGTAAACCTAAAGAGGTTTTACATTTAGTCAATGAATTGCTTAATATATCTATTTATCTAGGTAAAATTGCATTTATTTTATAACTAGATTCACTAAATGATGTCAAAATATTCCCCATGACATTAAACCATCTAAAACATTGTTTAGATTATATTTTATAATTCTTTGCCTATAAAATATAGAATAGATTTAGAAGATAAAGATATACAAAATATGATGAAACTAGAACTTTATGTATTTAATATGAAAATAAATTAAAATATGTTGGCTTTAATGATATATTTGGCACATATTTAAATTATGACAATGCATAAATTTTAAATTCCATTAATAATCTTGGTAATGAGTTGGTCACTATCATATGATGATTAAATGAAAAACCATTTACATCAGGTAAATATCCAATTCCTCAAAAAAGTATAAATGAATAAAAAAGTCATTATTGTTATGTTTGTAAATAAGATCATGATCCTAACACTTGTATACCTATGAAAAATATTAAAAAAATTATTCATTTAAAGGATAGTATTTTCATTGATCTAGGTGATAATATAAACATGTGTGGATTTGATGAATCTTTACATGATGTTAAAACCAATAATATTTATATCGTCAACATAAGACAAAGATATTATCCGACCCAAATAAATAATTCTAACATATCAAATAATTAATCATCATCTTTTAAGAATTAAAATTAATACAAAAGTATGCAAAATAATTTTGTTCTCAACAAAATAATCCTTTATCAACTAGTTTTAATACTCCCCAATATTTTCATTATAATCCCAAGAATTATACTCACATTCATCATCCTCATGTTGGTGCTTATAATAGTATATATGACCAGGCCACTATTAAGGAAGGGATTTCAATATTGTAGGATGATGGTCTATTTGGTTAGCTTGATAAAATTAAAGATGCTATTAAAAACCCAAATTATAAATATGTGTTAGGATTCTAGGAAGAAAAATAAAGTAATGAACAATCTACTATTTTTTTCTTAGATTTATGATCCTCATTTTCATTATATACCTCATTTTTATGTTTCATTTCAAATTTATAACAAGGGTACTCACATTTGTATCTTTGACATTGGGGCCTATAAAAATTTACTACTAAAATTTAGTGTTGATCAATTATGCATATCCTATGAGACTAATAATAAAAAACTCATAGGTTGTGATTCTTATTAAAACTAAAAGTTTGTGAAAGTTTCATAATATTATTAAAAAAATAAAATAAAAATTGAATAATTAGATGTATGACCAATGTTCAAGTATTGGATATTACTATCAATTATGTTATGCTCTTGGAAGAAGACTGTTCAAAATAAATTGGTGATTTTGTAGGTAAGGATACAACCTGGGTTCCTGTTGGAAATGATATTGATTTCATGCAAAGTGAGGAATGATTTAGTAAACCTATGGATTTCACACTACCTAATGTTTCATATGTGGAAAATATAATTGGTATGTATGATTTGCTAAGTTTAGATGAACTTGAAAAACAATAAGAAATAACCTTTTCTAGAGACACATTATGATCTTTATATTTTGATGGAGAATGTTTGAAACATACTAGTGGTGTTGAAATTTGATTAATTTTTATTTTGAGTAAAATATTTAACTGTGATAATAAATTTTCATTTGATGATACTAATAATAAAACATAATTTGAAGCCTTTTTCTTAGATGTTGAAAAAGTAATAGAACTTAATGTCAAACAATTATAAGTATTTGGTGATACTATTTTAATTATTAGACAAGTTACAAATGTCTATAAAACTAATTAAACTTGTCTACATAGATTCACTCAAAAGGTTTGGTCACTTAATGAAAAAAATTAACTTTAATATTATGGCCATAGTAAGAGAGTTTAATATTCAAGATGATAAGCTCATTATTTTTACTTTAAATCTCAGTTTAAGTGAATGTGAAATAAATATTGAGTTATTTTCTTCAAAAACTTTTAGACCTAAGGTGCCTAATTCAAATGAAAATTAGTATGTTTTCAATTATTATGAACATTTTTTTTTCTTCAAGTCAATTATTTTTATCATGATGATTATGTGTTTAATTGTGGTTATTATTTATAGTTAAATATAAATAAATTACCTATTAGTTTAACTAGATTAGATTCAATGTTAACACCTAATGATCAACCAAAAATTTCATGCACTAAAGATCCTTCTAGGAGGATAATAGGTGATACTACTCCTATCAATCTCAATATTGAGGAAGATCCTAAATATGTTTATTTATAAATTCAATGTAATCTTGAGGAAAAGTTATGTTTATTAAGTTGTTGATAGAATTTAGTGATATTTTTACTAGGTCTTATTGAAACCTAAAAGGTAATAATTTGAATATTATTAAATATGAAATACCTATCAAATGTTCTATAAAACCTATTAGAAAAAATATTATAAGAATATTCACCTTGTTGAAGGACACCATCAACAATCAATAGGATAAAATTTTGGATATTGGTGCCATTTTACCTATAAAATATTTGGATTAGATTGTTAATTTAATTAATTTTAATAAAAATAATTACAATAATAGACTATGTGTATACTTAAGATATGTTAATAAGGATAGTGTTAAATATAATTTACTTCTTCCTGGTATATATCAATTTTTATGATAGGTTGCAAGATATGGGATGATGTCATTACTACATTATTGTTATGATTACAATCAATTTTTTGTTCATCTAGAAGATATACATAAGACTACATTTAGCACACGTAAAATAAATTTTAGTTTTAATTGAATGCCTTTCAGTCTTATGAATGTAGGTGTGATGTTTCAAAGAGATATACATGTGGCTTTTGTTTATTTAATTAACATAGTAATTCAAGTCTAGTTATATGATCTCACCATGCATTCCAAAAAATTAAATAAACACATCGATCATATTTATGATTTTTTTTTATCGATATTAGGTATTATAAGACACATTAATGATAACATAAAATATCTAAAAAAAAATTTAGCTTTGACATAATTGTAAAAAATGCTAAGGCATATGACCAACATAATATAAAACATAACCAAACTATCATAATCTCCAAAAATTACTAAATAGCAACCATAGGATTAAATCTAGGTCAAATATTTGCAAAAATCCACTGAGGATGCAAAAAACCAAATATTCTACATAAATTTATAAACATATTAATTCATACATAAATTTACTTTATTATGAGAGCATATAATCCTTGGTGGGGTGCTAGGAAAACACCCCTTTTTCTTTCTTCTTTCTAACATCCATTTTTCTTATTTCCCCATCGAACCTAAACCAAAACTTAAGTAATAACACTTTTCCAAGGATGAGGATTTATAGACCTTAATCTTACTATTTAAATCCAGTAAACTCTTCTCAACCGGACCAACACCCTTAGAACTTTGAGGTAAAAAAACCCTTGAAACATTTTCAAGAGGAGCTTATGATAAAATACTAGGAGGAAAAAAAAGGTTGTTAAATAAAAAATGGTAATAAGCTCATCACTTACCACTTTCTACCATGAATAATCCACTTTGTGCTTGTCACTTTCACAAGATATAGAGAAATGACTAGTTTTGAAACAATTCTAATCGCTGAAGGGAATCCCTATGTAATCAAGTATTTGAGATCAACGTCAACCTTTAACTTTCAAATCTATCATTTTAGAAATAACTTGAGAAATATCCAAAAAACCTAGAACTCTTGATAAGGTTATCCTAGCAAAACTCAAGGAAGAAGTATCAATTTTCAAAAATTTATGCAAATCTCCCTTAATAGTCAATAACCCAGACTTTGACCAAAATTGGAGAAGAAGATATGGTATCCTCACCTACATGGGTTTCAAAGAGATATTTTTAGTCAATGAATTAAAATCTAGTGACTAGAACTTCAAAAAGAGAAATTAATGTTCATAAATGCAAGATTTACTGTGTAAAATTTTGTTTTAATCAACAAGATTATTAAAAACTACAATACAGAATCCATTTTCACAATGATAAAGTTATAAAATTCCATCCATAATAGGATGCAATAAATAAAATAACCATTTATGTATAACCAGGAGGGTTGGCCAAAACCTATTAAATTTTCATACTAAGCCCCTCTCTACATATTATTCCTCACTTATTGAAACAAATAACCTTTAATGTTTCTCATTTACTTAGAGAGCTTAATAGTCAATATTTTTAATTTAAATATTACTTTATGTGAATGTGAATTAACTTTTTACCTCTCTTCTTCTAAAATTTTTAGACCTAAGGTGCTCAATTTGAATGAAGATTATTATGTTTCCAATTATGGTGAACATATTGATTCTTATCTTCAAGGAAATTATTTTTATCACAATTATTATGTGCTGAATTATGGTTATTAATTGTAGTTGAATACAAAAAAATTATCTATTAGTTTAGTCAACTTAGAGTTAATGTTAAATCCTAATGATCAAATGAAAAATTTAATGCACTAAAAATCCTTCGAAGAGGACAATAGGTAATACTATTCTTATCAATATCAATACTAAGGAAGATCCTAAATATGTCTATTTATGAATTCAATACACTCTTGAGGAAAAGGTTAAGTTTATTAAGTTCTTGAAAGAATTTAGTGATATTTTTACTTGGTCTTACAAAGACCTAAAAGGTTATCATTTGAATATTATTAGACATGAAATACCTATCAAACGTGGTATAAAATCTATTAGACAAAATATTATATTAAAAAGACCCTTAGTGAAAGACACCATCAACAAGGAGCATGATAAAACTTTATATAGTTATACCATTTTACTTATAAAATATTTGGATTGGGTTGTTAATTTATTTCATGTTCATAAAAAGAATGATGATATTACACTATGTGTTTACTTATTATACACACAATCTAATATCAGACATAGTCTAATATTAGACTGTCCATTCTTATTATTTCCCCATCGAACCTAAAACCAATATTGAATATTAACACTTTTCCAAGGATGAGTCTTTATAGACATTATTATTATTATTTAAATCCACTAAACTTTTCTCAACTGAACCAAGACCCTTATAAATTTGAGGAAAAAATACCCTTGAAACTATTTCAAGAGGAGCTTTTGATACAATACTAAGAGTAAAAATAAGGTTGTCAATCAAAAATTTATAAGAAGCTCATCACTTTCCACTTCCACCATGAATATTCCACTTTGTGCTTGTAAATTTGACAAGATTCAAAGAGATGACTAATTTTGAAACACTTCTAACATTTAAAGGGAAGCCCTTCATAATCAAGGATTTGAGAAAACCATCAGCCTTTAACTTAAAAATCTATCATTTCAGGAAGATTCTTTGAAATTTCTAAACAAACTAGAACTCTAGAAATGGTTGTCTTAGAGAAATTCAACAAATAAGAATTAATTTCCAAAAATCCACCCAAATCTCCCCTAAAATCTAATAACACACACTCTGACAAAAATTAGAGAGAAAGATATGGCAGCCTCACTCAAATGGGTCTAAAAGAATGATTTTCTATCTGAAGATTAAAATCTAGCAACTAGGGTTTCCAAAAAAGAAATTTATATTTATGGCTCTAAGATTTTCCCTGTAAAATCTTGTTTCAACCAACAAGATTATACAAAACTATAATGAAGAATCCCTTGGCACAAGGATAAAGTTATAAATTTCCCTCCATAATAAGTTTCCATTAATAAGATAACCATTGATGTAGAACTATTAAAAATGTCCAAAACCTATCAAAATTTCATAATAAACACTTCTCTACATACCATTCCTCACTTTACAACACCTCCTCTAGAGCCTCCTCAAATTTTACTATAGGAGATAGTTTTACTTTGAAAGATTAGAACTATATTGGAATTATAAATTGCAAGAAGGAACAAATAACCAATAGCCAAAACTTTTGAAGAATCAGGCCCATATAAAGAAACTAACCCTTTTAAATTGGACCCATGACTCCTAATATCACTAGAAACAACCTTCCATCACTGATAGCTACTTGATAAAGAGCAATGGTCATTACAATATATTCCATTTGAATCTTTTCCTAAAGAGATCAAAGAAGCCTTAGCACTAGTAAAAGGTGAATTTTCCATCAACCGTAGAGTGGAAGAATATCTTTTAATTTAATATCATCATGAAATGTTTATAAGGTGCATAAAGTATGCATTTATTTAAATCCCAAGAATTTTTTTGTGTTAGCAAGGGTAAAATTTTAGGACATATTATTTATAAAAATAGTATTTATATTAATATGGAATGTATAAAAGCTATTAAGGTTATGCAACCCCCATAATAACAATCTATTCTTAGATATTTCTCTAGCAAAATAAATTCCGTACAATTTTTTTTGGTTATATTACTAATAAATCCAACCTTTTACAAATCCTTTTAAAGAAAAAACAATATTATGTGTGATATGTGGGTGTGGATTCATATTCTAATAACATTAAAGATGTCATTGTAAGTGCACTTGTATCTACTAAACCTAATTTAAATAAATCTTATTTTTTTTTAATGTTAATGCTATTAAAAAAATCCATAGGTGTTTCAATTATGCAAAATGATGTGAATAATGAAGAAAACTGTATTGTTTATATCAGATAAGTTTTAAAGGATGTAAAAACTAAGTATCCATTTGTTGAAAAAATTATGTTTTTATTAGTATCTTATTTAATCAAATTTCATTATATTTGGATGGAAAGTAAGTTATTATCAGATCTAATGTCTCTGTCCTTTTTTATCTTTTAAAATAACTTATTATCCAAGGAAGATTAGCTAAATGGACCTTAATGATTGAATAATTTAATCTTGAATTCAAAACATCTAAAAATATAAAAGGTAACGAGTTATAAAAATATTTTTCTGAAAACATGACCTGAAATATAAATATTTTAGTCTTGTCAATTGATGTTTCTTTACATGCTAATCCTCATTTCCAAATCATGAAAGTTGATTAATTTTCTAAATAGTTTCACTTCAAACATGAAATGAATGAGTGAGACTATTTGATTTCTAATGATGATAGATATCATGATTTAGTTTTTTTACTTTCAAAAACAATCATGTCTTGGTAAATTGGATAATAAACCAAGAAGATGTTATACACTTAAAGCTTTGAATTTTGTTTTATTAGAGAATTTTAGGTTCTATAAAAATATAGATGGAGTTATTTTAAAATGCTTAACTCATAATCAAACTCATAAGGTTCTTAGAGGTTGTCTTGAAGGAAGTTATGTTAGTTATTATGTAGGAAAAATACCATTTATAACATTTATAGTAGAGGTTAATATTGGCATATGTTATTTCAAGATGTTTATAATATGGTTCGTGCATGCATGCTGTCATGTCCCCTTTTTCGTGGACATTGACAGTCTTGATGATTAGCCTATTATGCGACCTTCGTAGGCTAATAGGATGGATAGAGGGTCATAATGGAGCTTGGCTTGACTTTGATTCACAGAATTTCTACATTTGGCTTTCATTCAGGGTATTCCAAACACATTGGGCCTGAGCTCCTATTATTTAAGGATATTTGACATGTAGTAGAGCACCTTTATTTTGGTATGGTCATGTGTGGAATCACTCCCTGGTTTACCAGCTTCGAACGGTTTGAGGATCTGACATGTATTGAAGGAGATATTAATATTTGATTGATTTAATCAAATATTAATTATTTAGCCTATTTTTAATTAGAAACCCTAATTAGGGCAAGCATATCTTTTTGAGGGTATAAGGGGTTCTCATGGAGGCCATTATTGATTAGCCATTGATTATTGATTATTGATTATTGATTTTGAAGAATTTCTTCTGTGAAGACTGAGCCTAGGGTTCCAAGATTCCATTTGCATTTGGAGAATGTTCCCTCTTAAGTGTGTGCAATTAAGAGGCTGTGGAATATCAGCTGATCTATTGCCAAATTGAGAGATAGCTTCATCCAAAAGTTATCATAGATTTTACAGGATTGAGAGGTAACTTCACACAAAAGTTATTATAGATATTCTAGGTATTTATTTCTTTATGTTTTGATTCAATAAATTGTACAGCTAGAGATCTTTTATGCTAGAAACATATATTTTCAGATCAAGGGTTGAAAATAGGGAAGTTGTGCCCAATTTGGTGGCCGTACGAAGTCCATATGGGTCCATACAGATCCAGACAGGTACCGACCTCAGCAGGCAGAGATTCTAGTGACCGATATCGGCCGACTGAAGACCAACGCTGGCAGAGAAGGACCTACAGTGACCGACGTCGGTAGTATATCGATCGACGCTGGGGACTGTGTGTTCGACACAACAGGCTGAGACAGAATTTCTAGATTTAAACCCAATTTCCAGATTTGTAAAGCCAGGGTTTTCAAGACTGTATTTCATATTTTATATGCATAAGAGAGGACTATAATTGTAATAATTTAGAAGGACAAGTGATAAGATCTGTGATTTGCTATTAAGAGACTATATTATTGTTATCATTCTAAATTTATTCAACAAAAATTGTATCTTTGTTCAAAGTTTTTGTGTTGCTATATTTCCTATTTGGAGGGGATATTACAGTGGTATCAGAGCTGTTTGAGTTTCAATAGTCCCTACTAGTTGGGGATATCATAGTGGTATCAGAGCCAAATTCCTGCCATCCTGTTGGGCACATCAGAGCCAATGTCTTGCCATCCTATTGGGTAGTTTGGGTAGATTGAATCAGCAAAGTATCATGATGCCTTCATATACTTAGAAACAATGGGACAATGATATGAAGAAGCTGGAACTAAGTTTTAAGAGGTTGAATGAATCTCTTTCATATCCTACATCCAAAGACAAACCCACACAGTATATGATAGCAAAGTATGAGTGGGAGTTATTAACTCCACAAGCTTAGGGGAGGTTGTCTTTTGATTGCTTTGTTAAGGTGAGGAGAGAGCACTACAGATCACTTAGATGAGAGAGCACCATGTCCCATGATTATTATGATTATTATGAGATAGGAGATAGTGAAGATGAGGATGAGTTAGATGCTTGCACTCAGAGTGTAGAGGTGTGCTCAGATGTTAGTGCACTGAGGGTTGATGATCTCTCAGCTATGATAGAGATTGTAGAAGAGTCCCAGGATCAGATTATTGTAAATGACAGCCAGGAGAATGCAATGGACAATTTTGAGGACTTAGTTTCACCGATTGTTTCTTTTTGTATGGAAGAGTTAGACAGTGATGCTATAGTTGTTGATACTCCGTATGTTTATATGAGCTTTGGAGTTGATTTACAGAGTATGGATGATCATTTGTCTATTGAGATGGTTGGTGGTGAGTACATTCCTGTAGTTGTTGCTAAGGAGCATGTTGTTGATCCTGATACACATGTTCAGGATTTGGGAGTACCTAATTCATATGAGTTTGAGATACCAGTGTAGTCGAGTTTCCAGATTGATTCTTCTCACACATATGATAGTGTGGTACTGTTCGCTGTGCCACCTTTATAGAGGGATCAGTATGGGATGGATTGGCACCATCTCTTGCAGATGGAATTAGCAGTTTGAGTTGTCCATTCTACTTGGGTTATGATGCTTCGAGAGTCTGATTCTCATGTGTTCTTAGAGTTTGGTTGAGTTGCATTCACCAATTTGATTATGGGTTCTTCTTTGTTATACTTCTACTAATGTTGCAAGTACTTGCATTGATTTACCACTGTGCAGAGCATAACTACATTTGGGATCCAGGTGGATCGAGTGGTTCATTGTTCTAAGATTGCTTGGGAACAAGCAATTTCTGGAGGGGCAGATTGTCATGTCCCCTTTTTTGTGGACATTGACAGTCTTGATGATTAGCCTATTATGCGACCTTCGTAGGCTAATAGGATGGATAGAGGGTCATAATGGAGCTTGGCTTAACTTTGATTCACAGAATTTCTACATTTGGCTTTCATTCAAGGTATTTCAGACACATTGGGCCTAAGCTCCTATTATTTAGGGATATTTGACATGCAGCAGAGTGCCTTTATTTTGGTATGGTCATGTGTGGAATCACTCCCTGGTTCACCAGCTTTGAACGGTTTGAGGATTCGAAATGTATTGAGGGAGATATTGATATTTGATTGATTTAATCAAATATTAATTATTTAGCCTATTTTTAATTAGAAACCCTAAATCTAATTTAAGAAAACCCTAATTAGGGCAAGCATATCTTTTTGAGGGTATAAGGGGTTCTCATGGAGGCCATTATTGATTAGCCATTGATTATTGATTATTGATTTTGAAGAATTTCTTCTGTGAAGACTGAGCCTAGGGTTCTAGGATTCCATTTGCATTTACAGAATGTTCCCTCTTCAGTGTGTGAAATTAAGAGGCTGTGGAATATCAGCTGATCTATTACCAAATTAAGAGATAGCTTCATCCAAAAGTTATCACAAAATTTACAGGGTTGAGAGATAACTTCACACAGAAGTTATTACAGATATTCTAGGTATTTATTTCTTTATGTTTTCATTCAATAAATTATATAGCTAGAGATCTTCTATGCTAGAAACATATATTTTCAGATCAAGGGTTGAAAACAGGCAAGTTGCGCCCAATTTGGCAGCCATACTGGTCCGTACAGATCCAGGCAGGTATCGACCTCAGCAGGCAAAGATTCTAGTGACCAATATCGGCCGACTGAAGACCAACGTTGGTAGAGAAGGACCTATAGTGACCGACATTGGCAGTATATCAATCGACACTGGCGACTGTGTGTTCGACATAGCAGGCCGAGATAGAATTTCCAGATTCAAACCCAATTTCTAGATTTGCAAAGCCAGGGTTTTCAAGACTGTATTTCATATTTTATATGCATAAGAGAGGACTATAATTGTAATAGTTTAGAAGGACAAGTGATAAGATCTATGATTTGCTATTGAGAGACTATATTATTGTTATCATTCTGAATTTATTCAACATAAATTGTATCTTTGTTCAAAGTTTTTGTGTTGCTATATTTCCTATTTGGAGGGGATATTACAGTGGTATCAGAGCTGTTTGAGTTTCAATAGTCCCTACTAGTTGGGGATATCACACATGCCTTGCCATACTTTTTTAGAGATAGCTTACCAACCATGCCTTTAAACCAAATTACTATATAAAATCTCATTATTAAGTGAGGAATTGATTTTAGTTTTGATATTCATCCTCTTTATTCAACTAGTCACATGCGTATTTTGACTAGAATGCATTATTTTAAAAAATGGCCTAAAGCTAAAGCCTCAAAAGGTTTTTTCACATTTGAGGTAAATTTAAAAAAATAATTTTTCTCTAATTTGTTGTTCATTATAAGATAATTTATGATAATAATCCATAATTATTTAAAATGATTATTTATAATTCTTTGGATTTTATTATATTATTTCTAGTCATTGTTTGAAATACTATCCTCAAGGGAATGAACAAGCTGAATCCAATAGTAAATATATGATTTCAATCATGATAAATCTATTTTATGAGACAAAGTAAAATTGGCAATTGAATTTTTTTTAAGTTTTATGAGATGATTGAACAATAGTGAAGACTACCAGAGGTTATTCAATAGTCATTTTAGTTTATGATTTTGAATTAACTTTACAAATAGGACTCCAAATTTCTTCTACAAATACTGTTCAATACTTTTTATAAGATAGTAATATAATAGAATAAATACGTAATGATATTCTAGATTTGGATGAAGCAAAGGCTATTGATTTATAAACATTAGATAAATCTCAAGAGAAATTGAAAAAAAATTATAATAAAAAGGTGTCTAAAATATGTTTTAAAGTGGGTGATCTTGTTTTGTATTGGGATAAATCACATGAGGACTATCAGAGATGTCACTAGTTCTGGATGATGTGAATTCAATGGTTGAGATCATATAAGACAAAGCTTATGCACACCATAATGTTGTTAAATTAAAATGAAATCACTAAAATATAATATTAAGGAGATAAAAATCAAGTGGAGAAAAACCCAATCTTTCATTAAATTAAAAATATCTCAAATGAAATGAGTACATATAGGAAAGTAAGAAACTCCTCCACAAAAGGTCATGATTATACCCCAAAAATAGAAAAATAATTCATCCATAAAAAGTGTTCAATAGGGCCAAGACAAGATGAGTAACTCCCATAATCAGAATATCCAGTCTAGGGATTTACTTATTAGTCACCTAGTTAACTTACACACATAAACAAGCTTCTCCATGAAAGAAGGAAAACATCAAGTCAGGGAAAAATCACATAATAAATAAATATAGGAAAAATAAAAACCCCTATTCTCAACCCACCCCCCTCCCATAAGCACAACATAGGTGGATATTTTGAAAAACAAATGGGTCTTAGAAATGAGGCTTGATGAGGTACCCATGCACAAAGTAATCTCTTATAAAGTAGATAAAAAGAAAAAACTCATAGGAAAAATTCCCCCCACCCCAAAGAGAGAGATATAAGAATAGAAAAAGTGTGAAGCGCCCTCTAAAAATGATGTTATTCATGATGTATACTATACCCCAAAAATATATCATAGACGAAATAAATTTATCTCATTGAAGGATTTGGGTAAGATATCCATAACCTACTCTAAAGGATGGTAATATCTTAAGTTGATGAATTGACCATGAATAACTTCCTACATAAAATTAATGTGAATCTAAATGTGTTTAGTCTACTAGTGCTAAAATAGATTCATACATATATGTATAATACTTTGGTTATCACAGAAGATGATGGTTGGTTATTTGAATGGAATTCCAAACTCAGATAAAAACACTTAATTCCAAATAGCCTCAACATATATATTAATAACTCCTCTATACTATTCATTTTTGGATGATATAATGATAGCATTTTTATTTTTTATAGACAAACTAATAGGACTAAAATCTAAACAAAAGCTATAACATGAACTGGACATGTGATTCTGAGTATCACCTATCCAATCTAAATATGTAAAACTAACCAAGTAAACTTCTGTGCCACATCTATAACGAATCCCAAATCTATAAGAGCCATCAATCTAGTGTAATATAGTGAAAAACTAGTTCATATAGTGTCTAGAGTATACAACATGGAGTTATCATTCAATCTGAGAGGAGTGGTACCAATCTAAACATGTTGGAATAATGTGTTGCACACATGCCCCCAAATCTAATATTTGTGTATATTATTTTTTGATCGAGTCATAATAATGAATTTATGCATATCTAATACATAAACATGAGTAATAATACCACATACGAGGCCCCCAGTTAGATAAAATAAGTATAATCTATATATATACTAAGTATAAACTAAACATATATGATAATCTATGACTGAGACCCTATAATTATGAACTATAACTATTGTACCTTTATGATAATTAGAGCATTTGTATTTTTGGGGATATTGGACAACAAAATGATCCCCTTTTCCAATCATGCATTGAACTATAGACCAATGTACTATGATATTAACCAAATGTATTATTTCAAATGAAAATTGAGATTAATATGTATGTGACTATGTTTCACTATATTTTTGTAAATTTGAACTCTAAAATCTATGTCTATAGGATAAAAACTATGTTATGAGTGCACTAGGATGCCCTGATGTCTATGATAAAAGCTTATAAATTATTCCTATTTTGATGGGATATTTTTAACCTATACAATAATTATCCCCAAAATAAAATTTATTCATAATGTATGTTAAACATAAAGAAATATGATAGTTACATGATAAACTAAGCTAATGTCTATACATTATATTGGCATGTAAACTAATCTGAACATAAGTTTGTAATGTATGATTTATGTTATATATAAAACTCATAAGGTTTTCAATATAGATATAAAATTTTAAGCATGTATTTGAAAAATAAATCTAAATATAATTTGAGTAAACTACCTAGGGGGATGGGGCATGATGTCCATCAAGGTAGCCAAGGAGGAAGAGGAGATGCATGAGGTTCCTCATGGAATCACAAAATAGATTTGAATCTAAAAAACAAGTGACAAGTGTCATATCCATGATGTATACATAAAATAATACTTACAAACATATGAGGCACATAAACTAGGCCAAAGCGACACAATACAAGGGACATGGCCACATGTCACTAACTCCAACAAAGATCAAACATACATGGACATGTTAAAATTACCACATACATAAAGAGTAATAAAGTTTGGCTTAGATCCACATGGAAGAACGTGTTCAAATCTCCACATACACAATCAAGAAGCACACATAAAGTCATGGGCACAAATTCAAACCATACACATAATGAAAGGAATTAACTTAAATCCATATAATAATGACATATTCAGATGCCCTTGAGTAGAAGGAGAAGCAAAGAGATGCAATTAAATACAAACTAGTAAATGATGACATGAAAGTATACATAAGCATGTGGTACAAATTTGTATAAGAGTAAATATGTACATAAGCTAAGTCTATAGTAATAGTAGTTGACAAAACATTAGTGTAGTACATGGTGATCAATATTAAGATATAATCAATGCTAAATATGTGATGTGGAGTATAGAAAGATATAAGGTGGAAAACTATAAACTATGTCTACGATTCCCCTAAGGGGCTGATATGTCAATGTTGAATCTGTGTATATGTGTATTTTCCCTCAATGGATGAATAGTAAAAAATCTATTTATCAGTGGAGGATATGAGTCCTATAATAATATATAGACACTCAAAAGGAATAAGTTAAGCATGTATGTATGATAAAAATAGCTACACTAACATAGATATCATACACAATACATGGAAAATATAAGTAATGTAAACATGGAAATGCATACAAGTTAAATTTTATATTTTATAATAAATATTTGAATGTTTCTATATGCTTGAATAAATATTATTTATGTGTTTTCTATGTATCAACTATGTATAATGAACATAAAAATGAAACTATATATAAGGACCAATATAAGATAAACTACAATTAAAATATGTGAACATACTAATCTATGAGTCCCATGAGAGGCTCAATATCAATGTGACCTATATAGACTAAAGGAATAATGACTACAAATGATGTGTGAGGAAGTATTCAACATATAAAAAATTAATGTAATAACTAATCTATATTTGAAGGTGACTATGAAGTGTTGCCATGAATCTATGGATCTAACTGAACTATCCTATAAATTATGGTGCTCTTGGGGATCCATCTAGTGGAAGAAGTTGTAATTGGCATGGATGTTCTATATAGAGTGTTTTGGTGACACAATAAAACAAATATGGGAATGGACGAGGTAGAGAGGCTCTATATAATCCATAACATATATTTAACATATGGAATTTCTAGTAAATATCTCATTGGGAGAGTATGTATATGTGTCAATACTATAAATTAGACATCATTTTTACTAATGGCTCAATTAATATCTAAGGTGTGGTAATGGATGGAATTGTTACTAATGACTACTATGTATCTAGCTATAGAGTAGGTAAAGGATACTCATATGAAAGGCCCCCATGTATAAGAACCTAATTGACATGTATATACTTAAGACATAAGTGTACAACGGAAGTAATGGATCAAATATTCTATATCAAAGGTCTACCCAATAACATATCAAATGTGATAACACTAGGTACCACTATGAATCTAGTGGCCACATGTGTGGGGCCAACATATAATGTAAGTACTATCTCCTTGATGGTACTCTAAACAAGGACACTGAATCCATAAATAACTATATCTATTAGAGAAATATCTTGATCTAAATATCCCAAGTGATGTAGAAGTACAATATTACACATATTAATCCTTGACCCTTTGTCAACCTTAACACTCTAAATATGATGATGATCAATGTAAGCATTAAAAGAGTGCATATAAATCTGATTCATCATAAACAATATACCATTATGATAAATTTATAAGATTCCTAACTAGTATTATAGTATGATACACACCATTGATATTATGTATAGGGTGTGTGTCCATTACATGAGTATGATGGTATGCTAGTGGTGGATGTTCCTAATAAATATAATGAACACCTGAAGTGTCTTCTATATTTTTACATGTATGATTTGGAAATGTATTATAAAATATTTTCATTACTCTTTCTTCATTTGTATGTGCTTTAGGTGTTTCTATAGGAGTGATCACATCAATGATATTAGCCTCTATCAAATCTTTCATCTTACATCGTAAGTTGATGCATATATTTTTAGTATGGTTGGGGTCCCTATGATGATAAATTTTTTTATTATAATCTTAGTTATTTAGAAGAGGTATATTCATATCAACCTATTTCATGGTATGGAGAGATATGACATTCCATTCCAAAATTCATTGGAGTATGTGAGCCAACAGTTTAGAGAGCTTTGTAAAAGGTCTCCTTAGAAGATCTGACAAAACTAGTAAAAGTGGGATCTAATGTTATGATAAGTGTATTCTTGTACTCATTATTGTTATCATTATGAATCACATTTTTTTGGGGCTTATTTGAACACTTATTAGTGGATTCTGACTTGGGCATGTACTTTTACTTGCCCATGGAGAGAAGTTTGACTGCCCATTCCTTAATTATATGGTATAAATCTATAAATGATGTAAACCTTTTGAATAATATATATTCATGTAATGCTGGTAAAAATATTAGTTTGAATATGTCCTATAACTATTTATTTACCATGGGGTTAGTCATCTTTACTAATATGGTTTTATATCACAAAACATATTCATCTATTGGCTCTTTAGATTTTCTTTTGAGTTATGGAACTTGAGTGTAGGAAACTTAGTCACTGATGTTAATTGAAAAGTGTGTTAAAAACATATCTATAA
The DNA here is from genome assembly GCA_037957365.1 of Torreya grandis. Taxonomy (NCBI): domain Eukaryota; kingdom Viridiplantae; phylum Streptophyta; class Pinopsida; order Cupressales; family Taxaceae; genus Torreya; species Torreya grandis. Next base: position 779,136 of record JARHVA010006076.1, on the reverse strand, counting down.
TTGGATTAAAGGTTTTAATTGAGTGATTAGGGAGATAATATAACCTTTGTAATGCACAGTCATTTAAACTGTGAGGGAACAAATTAGTCAAGATCTAATCGTTGACCATGTAGTTAAAATGTGTTCCATGAAAAATGAGTAGATGATGCTCTGGGTCACCCTTATCATCATACAAAGTAAGCATGAATGACATAAATATGGATATAAAATGATTTTCCTCTATATGTTGTGCCATTCAACTGTGTATGTAGGAGTGCATGAGTGTCCAACGCATGAGATGGTCTAATATCACCTTGATGATGATGTAACACCTTGGCCTACAGAGAATGGATATCTTGCCTAAGGGAATGTAAAACTATATATGAGGGATATCTACTAGCCATATGAGATGTTTCAAATAGTGATATTCGATTCGTTGTATAATGTTGCTATATAATCTGAGTTAGGTGTTTCAACTATTGAGAATTGGTTACTTGTAGAAGGTTGTTGTATAATGTAAGTTGTCCCAATAGTAGGTGTAACAACATTATCATATGTGGGGTTAGAGGATTGAACTGTAGTGGACACAAAGATCTCTTCTTGAAAAATAAAAATAAGATCATATTATATATCTTATTGTTTAGAAAGGAAATATTTCAATTTCTTATCAGTCTCATCAAATAATTTATTGAATTCTATCATTGTAGGTTGGGAATTAAGAAAACAAAATGTTGTATATTTAAAACCTTTTTAAGAAATTAAATATGCGAATGATTACAAAATTAAAATAATGAAACAGATCTAAGATATTAAAATTAATTACTAAACATAGAAAACAAAAGAATACAAACACTAAGATCATCTGAGGATAGGGTTTGGATGTTATACAAAGTAAGTCAGGTTCACCAAATGATTTAAATATTTTGGGAATTATGGAATGTAAACCCCTAAATAGATAAATATTTGAGTATATAAATAAGGGAATAAGTATATAAATATTGACATATAATAATTTTTATAATAATTAATTTATTTGATTAGCCTATAGACAAAAATGAATAATGAAAGAGATAGCTAAAAAAATTATTGAGATAAACAAGTGGTAGACTAGAAATTTGAATAAGAATAATGAAGGGTGTCATCAATAGGAAATAAGAGTTAAAGTCATCTTTAGATAGTATCATGTTCCCTTTGCCAATAGTGCACTATGTTAGTATCTTATGACACCATTCTGTTGACCTTGATAAGATAGAATAGTGACTTTTTGAGAGGATGTTCACCTTATTATGAGAAGCCTATATCTACGTGACTGAGTCTTGAATCATTGTCTGTTCCATATTTTAGCTTATTTCAATATGAGACTCTAGGTCTCCATATTTGTTAGGTTTTTGAGTAGCATAAGTAAAAGTAGAGTGGTTTTAGTAGGGTAGGATGGATGTGATGTCAACACCCCATATGTTGAGCATTGCTTACATACCAATACATCGAAAGGGGATCAAGATCGATGTAGTTCTCTCAATCTAAGTGTTTGTGTAAGTGCAATTACAAGTTAATACTTTTATGAATGTCAATTCAAATTCTTTGTGTGCCTATTGAGACTAGAACCTTAATTAATTTTGGATTTGATTTATTGTAGATTGGTTTATGTATAAATATGGTAGGAGGGATCAATGGACTTGATTTGCACAAATATTTTTATGTTTTTTCATGATAATCTCATATATTTTTCATCTAGTAGATAAATTAATGGGATTGGTAGTTATATAGTGGTTTGGTACTTGTCGAGACATGAAATGAGAATAGGCTAATCCTAAAATTATTTTATAGGAACACATATATTCATTATGGGTAAATAAGGTTGAGGGTCAATAACATTACCCCTTTTCCAATATTTGGGATGTGGACATTTAGAAGGTGGTAAATATATATAAGATGATGGAGGAAATGTAAGGTGGGAAGTTGAATTTTGAACCATGTCTAATGTATTAGGTTTGAAGCAACCTTCAAAAATTTATGATTATTTGGTGGTGGATCCATTTTGGGAATTTGGAGTGGCGAGATAAATGATTTCAATGATCAATTCCTGATTCTTCTAGATACTAGACACTCGATAATTTGTAAACCTTTAATGCATAATGTACATTCCTCAATCAATGAATTTAGTGGTGGTTTTCATGAACAACTAAAGTTTCTAGATAAAGTAGATAAATAATGGTTATTTTGTCTGAGATTATTAAGTTATCTTGAAGACATATTACTAATACTAGTCAAACACATCATTAAGATAGTTAATAGGTAGTTGGTAGAATACAAAGATGGTGGTTTTCATTATTACATTTCTCATATGTGTAGGTTATCATGGAATTAAAGATTTATCAATTGAAGATTATTTATGAGAGAGATAAAAAAAAAATAAGGACATCAAATCCGATATTCATGTAAAGTTTGAGTGTAAAGGTATGAATCTAGTTCTTTGTTTGAGTTTAAAAATAATTTTGCATGAAATAATTTTATTTTCAAAAACATGGTAAAGATATGTAGGTTACAAATGAAATATTTATAGTTTATGCTTTTTATTTCAAAAATATTTTGTATATTAGGCTTTGTTGAAGTTTATTTTAGCTCATTACTTACACTAAATAGAATCAATATTATGTTTGATAATAATGGTTGATACATTCATTATGTGGAGAGATTTTATTTACATGTCAACCATATCTCAATCTTAGGTGATAACATTTCTGTGTACCTGAAGGAGTATTCATTTTTTTCAATAGATAGAATTACTTTATATGGATGCATTTTGTGGTTCGATATGTTTTATGCATGTAATCTATGTTTGGAAAAAAATTTAATTTTAAATATTATTAGTGGGTACACAAATATCTATTTATATGAATGAATTCCAAGTTATGAATGTTTTTCGGAATGTAAATATTTTTTTAGGATAAGGTTTCAAGGAAATAAAAATTTAGTTAGTTTAATAATTTTCTTATAGTTTTTGTATTTGGCTTCCTTGAGAAAATAAAGTTTGTAATGGGTAAGATAGAGATGAAATTGTTGGATGAAGCACATGGGTTATTAGTTATATCTGAGTGATCTTGATTGAATATTATAAAGGTTTCAGGTCTTTATACGCATATATTTGTTTTTTTAAAACTAGACCAATATATATGCAGTGGTTTTATTTTGTGAGAACTTGATTTATTATATTATTTTTAAGGATTTTTTTTTAAGTTTGCATGTATTTTAATGAGGATCTATTGTTATTATATGAAGAGCAGAATACAAAGGTTTCTATTGAATTTTTTTGTGGAAGGAAAATATACAAATATGCATTAGTTGTTTTCACCATACTTTTTGTTGAATTTATATAAATGGAGTTATAAGGTAAAATATATTTATTCTAAGTGGAATATTATAATTATAATTTTTTTGTAGTCTCTTTTAATCATTTTGGAGAATAATAACATCAGGGTTTTTTAGTTTTAGTAAATTATTTGGTTTCAAATGCATGTTTTAATGATATGTTAAATTGGAATGACTAAGTTATGGTATGTTGTTAAGGCTTGGAACAATTGATTTTATTTATAGTCATTAGTTTAGCTAAGATCATGTGATACATTTTACATTTTTATTCAAATGATGATATTTGATTTCAGAAATAATTTTGAATTTAGTTGGTGTATTTTTATATAAGGTAAAATAAGATGATTATTGTGGCATAAGGGATTCTTTGACATATCTGAGTCTAGATTATTTTTTGAATCAATGGCCTTTAGGTCAATGTATGGACATATATATATATGATTACTTAAGATCAAAGATTCAAAATATATGTTGTTTGTTGATATAAAAACTTGTTGGAAACTTACATGGATAATTAGTTTATTTTGGCTTATATATGGATGGTTAAAATTATAGCAATTTTTATAATTTTCAGACTTATTTTGGTATATAGATCATGCATATAGATGGAATATTTAATCACTATTATCACTAATTTTTTCTTGTAAAGATGTATGATTTTCAATTTTTAATAATCTATGAAATTTTTGAGTTTCTATTTTGTATAATTGACTCTAGGTTATTTTCACTATACATGATAAAGGTGGGTGAAGTCTTGGCTATGTGTATACTATTTTGAGTGATTATTG
>JARHVA010006076.1:760000-767500 GCA_037957365.1 Torreya grandis | reverse complement strand
TCACAACTAATTCTAAAACACTAAAAACCTCTAAATGTTTAATAATCAATTAAATAACTTTCTCAAGACCTAGACACAATGCTTCAAATTGAGTTATATTATTTTTGTTTTTAGAAGATGAAAAATGGGAATACCTAAAAGTTTTCCTTAATGAGAAGCATGCATAAACCACTTCCATGACATGATCAAACAAATTAAAATGACCAAATTATTTCTTGGGATATTATTATATTACATGGTTCTGATTTTGTTCATCTAACATTAACAACTCATAAGTCATTATTCCATTCTTAAAAAATAACAACATATTGTTGGGGTTGATTTTATTAAAATGTTATTACAATCCTTTCTACCCATAAAATCAATATCAATTACAATAGAAACACAAGTATCATCCTTTCATACAAAGGTACCACTTTTTTAGACCATTTTTTTGCCTACTAACATAGCACAATCAGTAGACTTATAAAACATGTAGATTAGAAATGCACCTAATTATTTAATGTTGAAATATTATAATGAAAATATCATAAAACTTGCCACAACTTTTTATTTGGAATGAAATAAAACTTGGTAGATTTATATTGTCTTTTTCATATGGTATTCAGATTTGGTTAGTAATAAATTTAGGCATTATATTCGTAGAGGTTCCTATGTCAAATATATAATTTTGAATTAATTTGTCACCAGTTTTAACACGCATAGAAAGGAGGAATATACTCATAAAAAGAATCATTATATTTAATAAATATAATTTTAGATTTAATATTTTTAGTTTCTTCCTTCAAATATACAACATTCTTAAAAAATGGATTTTTGGTCACTTCATTAATCTTTTAAAGTTGATATAGCAATAAAATATATTGAAGTAAGCAAAAGCCTACATTAATATTTGCCATATCATTAATAATATTATAGGCTATATTATTTGATTCAATTAAAATATAATACTTCCAATTAGGGGTAGTAATAGGATAAAGGATTAGGTTGTTATTAATTTCCATTAAGGTTACCTGCATAAATGACATTCTAAATAGTTTTAGCTTTATCTTCCACATGAGTTTTGTAAAAGTAAGTTTAATTATTATCTATCTTATTATATTAATATTATCTTTATAGACATAATCATAATCCTTTTGTCTTGTTAGAATAACATCAACATTAATAGATTTGATTTCACGTCAAGACTTGTTATAACTACACATATTAATATTGTCAATTAAATGAATAACCCTATTCTCTTTGCCTTGAATAAAAAATTTCGTCTTTTGAAAAAAATAAAAGTATTATGGATCATGATATAACTCACGAAAATGATAATGATGAGTTTGTTATTCAAATTTTCCTTTTGAAAAATTTGATATTTTACCTAAAATTTATGGTTTATAATTCAATTGACATTTTACAGTGACCAACTCATTACCAATATTGTGTATTGTATTTAGAATTTATGGTGTTAAAATCAATACCTATAAATTTTAGTAATATATATCTTTTAAAATAATATTATATTTAATTGGGAATACACTACAAAATATAGCTTAGATAACTTCATTGATGGTCTCAGATCATACAATATATTTTTTATTTACTGGTGAATATTGTAATGAAATGGTAGATGGTTCAACCATGATCAATTCAAATATTAAAAATTTCATTAATTAATTCTAAATCCTACTTAGGTGTTATAAAATAGAGTTCAAGCTATTCCTCAATATCTTTTCATTCAATAATGACTTTAGCATGTAAACTGATAAATTATTTATAAGCTTTACCTTCTCATGTTTTCAAAAATAACCAAAGAGAGATATTTTTAGTATTTATTCTAAGAGTAGCACATTTTAATTTAAAAACATCAAAGTGATATTCCCATGATTCACCAAAATTTCATTAAAACATAGGAATGATAATTTCTTTAAAAGAGGAATATTTTCAATGACATTTGTCTATGTTAAATGAATTACTAAATATCCAAGGATTAGGTTCTTTTTGTTGATTTTTAACATCTTAGTTAGCTTCATTATCAGTCTATTACATCCCATTTTACCCCTAGTGTAAATTATAATGACATTTATTGTTGATTCTATTATTTATGATTTTAGATTATCAAAATTCATTTTATATGTAATTAATTTAGTTTAAGATATGATATATATCATTTTATTTTGTATTTAAAACATTGTAGTAGTTATTAAATTGTTGATTATTTAGTTTATTTTTATATTCGTATTAGATGCTATGGTTTAATTTGATGCATTAGCTATGATCTATTTATCTCAAGTATTTTGATATACTTAGTAATATACTAACTACTGTTTACCCCTAGTTAAGGTGGATGTATGAAAATTTAGTGATTCCATCATAACTTAACCCTTAGGGAGAACATCATAGGGGATAAGGTGATAGACAAAACTATAATGTAACATTCACACACACATACATAGTATTCTACCTCACTTGTAGACTATTTATATTACATTTTATTTTGTTATTAATTTCATATATGTTTCTATTTTATGACATCTATCTATCTATATGGATGATTATTTGTATTTAGTTATTTCATTTTGATTGTTTCTATGCATTTTAGAGTCTAATATGAAACAAGTATTTATGATCATTATGGTTGTTGTTTCTATAAATGATTTTTCAAGTTATTTTGTTTATATTTTATTTTAAAAAGGATATTTTCACATTTATATCCATGGAATGTAAATATAAACTTTAAATCAAACTCTACTATCAATCTAGCAGCTTTATAACCAACTAGCTCAGGAAGTATGCTTATGTTTTTGTATGTAAAGTCATATAGATATTTTTTATTTATTTTCATTAAGTCCAAAAATATGGTCACCATTGAAAAAACTCAATTTGAAGGGAATTTTTAAAGTTTAATAACTCATTTGGCTAACTTAGGTGGTTAAAGGTGGCATTCTCATTATTTACATTACAAAAGGGCATTTTATCTTATTATATATTATCACATAATTAAATTATTATGATTAAAAGGTGGAAAAAACATATTTTAGTCAATAAAAATAATCATCAATTTAGGGACAAAATGAATTAGTTGTTCAATAAAATAAAGTAACTGAATACATTTTCAGACACTTGAGCAAGTGGTTTTCATGATGGTAACTCATAGTTGAGACCCAAAATGAAGGACTAACATGTTGGATTAACAGTACTACCATGAAAAAATTGAATGAAATGCATGGTGGGTTTTAATTTACCATTCTTAGTTTGTGGGTATTTGACTTTTTATTTGTTAAGAAGAAGAAAAATGTGTGTGAATCATTTATAATAACTTGATAAGTTTATAACACAATCACTTCTTATTGATCCATTTATTATTATAAACTATGAATATATCCCTAATTTTATTCTTTGGAAACTGTTTTACCATTTGAAGGTTAAAAAAAACACTCTTTAAAAAAAATTCAAAGAGAAATCTGATTTTTGGTTAAGTATTAATAAATAAAATTTGTTCTCTTTCTTATCTTATGTGAAGATTTTTTCACTATCAGATATGATCTTCAGTTTGAAGTCTAAATAGAGTGTATATCACTATTTCAAAGGATTCGTGATCTCCAAAATTTATGACATAAAGGATCATAAACTTGATTTCAAGTAAATTATAAATAATAAGAATTAATGATGATATTAAAGAGTAAAACAATTCTTATCTCCAGAGTATAGTCATCAAATTTGTTGATGGTGAAAATTGTTATTTAGATAATTCTACTTGTTTGCCTATGATAAAGGTTAATATCGAATCGCAGTAGATCAATCATAGGGAATGTGGGATAAATATTAGTTGTAAAGTGTGCACATGTTATTTTATAGTTATGGGAATATTGTTTTCTAGTAGAAAGTCAAATCAAACATGATCTTTTAAAAAAAAGTAACTACTTCAATGTATTATCAATCTTACATCAGATTAAAATATAATATATATCCTATCCAATAGAACAAAGCCTATGGATGATGGTAATCTCTTGAAGGAAAGAATGTTTTTATTCACATTTGATATTATTTTATATATATAGGGAAATTAATGAATAAATGTCAATTTTTAAAAAAATACTACAATAAGATTCAAATTACAATTATTTGAAAAGATTAGAATAAAATGCTTAAGGAGGTGTTGACACAAATCAATAAGAAATCGAACCAACCTTATTTAAACAAAATAAATCCCTTAATTTATACATCATAATACAATTTATAAAAATGCAACAAATTATGATCCGATAAATATTTAAGTACAATGAACATAATTAAAACCATTTCATTCAATTCTAAGTCATGTGAAAAAATTCTTTTTTAGTTCATATGATGGAATCCACATTTAATTCACAACATATTTATTTTAATGGTTTCTCATCACATAAAATTTGACTTCTACTCAAATTATTACTATTTTCTTTACCATCTCATGAAACGTGAAGTGCCTACACATATAATGCACATGAATGAATGTGTCACTACACAAAAATATAATATAACCTTTGTAAAATTTGATGTTATATTATAAATTTTGAATGTTAAAAAATCATTTAAATGGGTCAACCCAATACTAGGGAAAGCTATGATTCAATGTTTATCGAAAAACTTTATGTTATAATAAAAGATGTATTCCAAGGAAGAGGAATTTTCCATTTTTTATCTAAACAGTTTTAGAGTCATCTAATTAGGTTTTATATAGTTAACATAGTTATATTTTTTTTTCTATTTAGTTTTAGAGTAATCTAAATTGAGATTGTTCCATTTTCTATGTTTTTAAAGGGACCATTCAATATCTTACCCCTATTTTGATTGAGTTGACACTTTTTTCATTTCAGTATCATGTAATAGAATATTTTTAGTGGAATCTATAAATTTAATTAATATATGTGACATGTCATTGAACATTTTATGGTTATTTTACCAAGATTGTTTGAGTATATCATTGAAATACTATCATTCCTACTCACCATTAGCACCCATCTCACCTTGGTTATATTTCACCACTTGCATGATTTGTATGGCCTATCCCTCATAAACTAATTTTACATTATTTAGGTTCCCCTTAAAACATGTCTCTTCCTTGCATATGACATTGATATCATGGATTAAGGAACACACGTGCTTATTTTTCATTGTTGCCTCTAAAAATATATCAAATTATTTTTTGTTAATGATTAGTGAAAATGTGAGATAAGGTCAATGGTCATGGGTTTTGAGTGTGGTACAACTACTTATTAGACAAACATAGTGTTTGGAGAGATCATATATAAATTAGTTGGGATTCAAACATTGATACATCAAACTAACCGAAGTTTGAAGTACTTATGGTCTCTTAGGTATTGTACAAGCTTATAGAGTGATTTAAATCATGTAAAAGATCATTAAAAAGAAAAAAAAATAGTTTAATCACACAATAGGAATATATTTATCCATTACACTATAATACAAAACCATTTGACATAATATAATTATATAGGATAACATATCCTATTATCTAGAAATCTAACTATTAAATCTCATAGAATTGCTCATAGGTTATTAAAAAATCTATTAAGTGAAAAACAAATTTACACTATAATATCAATCCAAAATATAATACATTTCATATAATATTTTCATTATACTAAGAAAATAATAAGTATTTATTTACGAAATGGTAAATCAACAACCACTAATTTACCAATGTGAATATAAATCCCTAAAATTCCCCCCTCCTTAATTTTTATGTGGTAAAACATATCTTGTTTTCTGATTATATCACACCACATCTATGTGCTCATGATCAACTCTTTAACTATGCAAAATTGGGATTGTACAAAACTCATATATGGGATAACTCACATTTATCCAAAATTTTATATTCTGAAAGTGGATTTCATCGATGAATATAGCCACCATCTAGGCATGAATAAATATCTACACTTATTTCCATCCTCCACACTAATCCTATGATGGTTTTACCAAGATTCAACTAATAACCTTACCCAAATTGTTTTATACTTGTACCAATAAACTTTCACAATTGGTTTACCAAGTTCACCATAAACCTTACACAATTAGTTTTCTAGGTTCACCAAAAACCTTAAACAATTGGTTTTCCATGTTCACCAAAAACACTTGGAATAAACTTTAAATCATTATTGATACAATACATTTTGATCAACATTATACCAATGTTTATACAAAAGGGGTTACATGTGGAATACTCAAAATTGAATTGGAATACACATCTATTCTTATTTTCACACCACACTAAAAAGCTAAAAAATAGAAAGCCACACCGCATAACTAAAATCACATGCCACTAAAGTAGAAGTGGAATTATCACCAATGGATAATGAGAGGCATGAATGGACTCCATCCTCCAATTCCTACAACATCATTCATGTTACTAGTTACTCAACCCATTTGGATATTAGGTTCAAACTTTTCATGCCATTTTTGAAGACAAGACCCCCTTATAATTTGAACATATGACTAAAAAATTGGATGTTGGGGTCATATGAAGTTGCATCAATTATAAGGAGAAAAATTTAACTGTTGGAATTTAGACACACGTTTATAAATGACTATTTGGACATTTTCATAATGACTTATTAACATGAAATTTACTAAACTCATAATCATATAAAATTCTAATTATTATAGGCTTATGACTAAGAAATTATTTTTACTCTAAATATCTTCAAATAAGACACTTAAAAAACTATTACTTATATTGATCTCAAATTTTTGATCAATCTAACTAGTAAGGACACTTTTGAGTTTTTATATATAAAAAATTAGACCTAAAACTTTAAAAATTATTGAATTGACCCTCTAATTAAAAATTTAATAAGAAAATCCTATCGAATGAATTTATGTAACTCATACTTTGACTTTAGACTAACAAATATTATGACTATTAACAATTATCACATAAAAATAGATTCTACATAACATATGAAATTAAGACTTGATGAGTAAAAAAGAAAATACAACATGGTGTAATTTACCAAAGATTATGGGGAAGCTAGAAGTTAGACGAGATCGTAGATAAAGAAATACCTAGTTGGGTCATTGCATCCACATGATGAGAGATAGAATAGGATTTAGGTACAGATTGGTATGATGAACAAAAAAACACATGGATAATGATCTGACTTAGACGCATGGGTATAAAAATATTTGAAAATAATAATAATTAAATGAAGAGAGTGATAGGTATTAGATCTATGTATACAGTTCAATAATGCTAGCATGTTTCCATAGTATAATCTATCAAAGAATCACATGTTGGAAAAAAAATGGTTGTTTATAGGAGAGAGGATATGAATCAGGTTATCTAATGTACTTGAAGACAATATAAATTCATTCTATGTTGGATTCATAAATATGGAATGTTTATCAGAGAATGATCAACATATTCACTCCATTAAGTGCAAGAAAGATTCATTGCAAGCAATGAGAGGAGATTGATGTGGATAATTATTGATGTAGGAGATAAATAAT
>JARHVA010006076.1:745000-755000 GCA_037957365.1 Torreya grandis | reverse complement strand
ATGTGAATCTGAGCAAAATCTAAGGATAATGATCAAAACTATAGATATACCTGTGTAAACCTATACTATACCTGGTGTATTATTCAAGATTATCTAAAATGTATTGAAACTAGGGATACTACATAGTATCACCACATCTTGGATAATAATTTTATGTCATTTTAGTGTCCTTATTTGGGTGCCAATGCCTGTCTAGTCTAAAATTTGAGTCATATTATTGATTTCTGATTCCTTATTTTTTCTTGTGTTTTCCCTATGTCTATTTTTTGTAACTAAGCCTATACACTAAAAAATATTCTATGAATTTAATTTAGGATACTGATATATATGACAAACCCATGTGAAATACCCCTCTATTGAGGGTATCTTTTCAACCTATATAAGAAGTATCCTTGAAAGAAATAACTCTATAAAATGTGTTTTAACCAGAGCATATATGATAACTACATGATAATCCAATATAATGTGCAAAAATAAAATCAAAATATATGATAGTCCAACCATAAATATGTAATATAAGTATGTAATAAATGTGTATAAAAATAAACCTAAGTAGCTACCTGGGGGGAAGGGACATGATGTCCATCATGACACCCAAGTAGGAAGGGTAAATGCATTAAGTCCCTCATAGCATTGATAACTGGTGTGTCTATAAATAATAGAAAAGTGTCATGGATATGGTTCATACAAGAAAGCATCCATACAAAAAAAATGAGGGACACAAAATCGGCCAAGGGGCCACAATACATGGGACATGGGAAAATGTCATTAAATCTGAGAAAAAGAAGAAATATAAGGACATGTTCAATTTAAAACATACTCAAGTAAAAATTAACTTGGATTAGATCCAAATATAAGGACATGTTTAAATATATTCATACACAATCAATAAATCACATACAAAGGACATAGGCACATGCCCAATGCATACATGAATACAATGTTAGGTTGTGGAGCTAAAAGCTTCACTGATGCAAACAGGGGAGGAGGTTGCTGAAGGTTGTTGAGTTGTAGAGCAACTGGTGTCAGTCTAATCAGCTGACATCAGTCAGGGATCGGCCGACATCGGTCACCTCCAGGTAGATAGGGACTGACGTCACTCACCTGTGCAGTTCAGAATTGCAAGTGTTACGGGCAGTTAGTTAATGAACCAAGTGTTTGCATGTCAAGAGCCAAATTTAGACTTGAAGCTGTGGATCTAATTATTGTAATTAGATGACTAATTATTGTTTGCATGAGATCTATTTAAGAGACTCATTGGTTGTATTGTAAAGTGTTCTAGTTTTGAGTTGAGCAAAGTTAGCTCCTTCTATGTGTGAGGTGAGCAAGGGTGTTCCTCCTAGTTACACAGTAGTGCCAAGTGTGGGTGCTGGTTTTGCAGAATTAGTAGGATTCTTCAAGTGTGTAGGATCTTGGTCAATAGGTGTGCATGGCTACTTTTGGAGATCTACATGGGTAAGTAAGATCATTGATCTGTAAGTGTATGTGTGTGCAAGGTCTAAGGTTCACAGGTGTGCAGAACCAAATTGATTTACAGGTGTGCAAGATCAGATAAGACAACAACACAATAGGGAGCAAGATCAGGCAATATCTACTTGGAGTATGGTGTGTACTCAGAAAGAGAGCAAAGAGGAAGGCAAGGTAGATCCTTCCATAAGTGAGATCATTTGAGTTGCAGGTTATTGCAGTTCAGGGGAGATCTACTTAAAGTACATTTGTGTACTTGGAGTGCGTGGAGCACTTGTGGTGTGCGTGGAGCACTGGTGTACTAGCAGTAGTGGATACTGACTGGTTGGAGGTGAACACTAACTCTGTGTTTGAGTTGTGTGTTGGGACCATAAGAGAGAGAGCTTTGAGGGAATATTTAATGTTTATGCCCTAGAGGTGTGGGAGCCCTAGAGGTGTGTAAGGAAGAAGAACTGTGGCAATCTTCTTTGTTGTATTTCCTTCTGGAAGAGTTTTAATACAAGTGGTGTATTGTCTCTCATATTCTTTGTTATTTTTGAATTCTAGTTACTTGTGTATTCTAGTTAATTTTTGCATGTTAAGTTGCTTGGTAATCAATTGTGTGCTTTCATTATTTCCCAATAAGTGGTATCAGAGCTAAGGTTGCAGGGAGCAAGTTTTGTGTTTGATTATAGGTCACTCTTATGGGTTTCTGATTGAGTGAGACTAGAGCAATGGCCGAAGAAAGTAAGCTAAGAATGGAGGAATTGAAAATCACGAATGGTCAATTACGGTCCTATGGAAAGAAAGCACAGGTAAAAGAAAATTGTTGGTTTGTGGAAGATCAGCATGAAGGAACTAAAAAAGTAGATGTTGTAGGTGATGTGGCACAGGATGCTCTGGTATGTTTCTTGGATAAAGTTGAATATTGGTTAATAGATTTTGTTGCCTCTTTCCATGTAGTCTGAAATAGAGTATCTTTTCATGGTAAGGTCTTTAGATACTTTGGAAAGATTTATTTAGGGGCTGATGTGCCTTGGCAAAGAATTGACAAAGGGAAAGTGAAGCTGAAATTACAGGCAGCCAACACATGGGTGTTGAAGGAGGTCATGTAGGTCCCAGGCTTAGAGATGTAGCTAATTTCTTCAGGAAAGTTGGTTGATGAGAGATGCACAAGAACTCTCACAGCGAATGCACTTGAATTAGCTGGTGGTAAGAAAGCAGGTACTCTTTATCTACTTGCTTATATTACTGATTCTTCTTTTATTGTGGAGATGTGGCTTTGTAGGCTTGGTCACATGAGCAAGAAGGAGATGCATGTTCTTAGGAGGAAGACTAATATATTTGACAGGCTTACGAAATGGAAAGCCTTGGTATTTATGGAGGAGATGGTGGACAGAGATCATTGGAGAAGGCTGAGTAACTCTGAGTAGGGTGGTTTGGATAGGGTTTTGATCTATGGAGAGCTCGCGGGTAAAAAGTCATCACTCATAGGAAAACATAGGTACCAACGTCGATCAGGAGGAACTGGCGTCGAACAGATAGGTACTGATGTCGGTTATGTGCAGACCGAAGTTGGTGATGTCGAGTAGGGTAAGACTGATGTCAATTAGGAGGACCATCCTTGGCAATAGGTAAGAATGACATTAGTCAGGAGGATTGATGTTAGAAATAGTAGACACTGACATCGACAGTGTTGGTAGTCAGGACAGGTGCATGGAACCGACGTCGATTGGATGCAGACTGTGTGGTGATCGAGGTCGGTCACTGTAATAGATTTTGGGCAGACAACACGCTGTCAAGGAGTCTCAAATGCCAATATGGAGGACTGAAGGTGGTAAGTAAGGCTCAAATTCATTGTTCCTCTTCTTTATACTAGTTGTTGATTGCAGAGTAGGAAGGATCCAGGAAACAGTGGGAACATGGCAAGAATATGATGCAGAACCAAGTGGAAGATTTGGTAGGGTTGCCATCTAGTATGAAAGCACAGAGACAAATGGATACCTTATTTAAAGAATAGAGAGAATGGACACGTGAGATGGAAGACCAAGTATATGGTCTTGAGGAAGCTGCAGGACAGTGGGACAGGACTGACAGGTGGTGCTAGGTGGATGACAAAGCAGGGATTTAGTGTTTGTCTTACCAAGGGGATGATGGTTGAAAAATTATCCTGTTACTTTATGTGGAGGATGAGCTTGGTGCAGGTTTAGAGATACAGGGTTTTGCTGAGCTAAGGGTAAGATTAGTTCAGTGGCATGTCATGAGGAATTTGGAGCAGTGAAATTCTTTGGCATGGGAGACATGGAGATCACAGGTTGATTTTGTCTCCAGTGGGAGCTGATGTGAATCAGGTGTTGGAAAGGTTTAGGATGCAGAATTAGAGCACACTAAGGGCTGGATAGTTTAGTGTCTAAAATCACATGAGGTCTGGTATAGACCTGAGTTTGCCCAAGCAGTGGGTGTTGTCAGAAAGTTTGGAGCCGATCTAGGAAAGAAGCACTAGAGGGTAGTTTAGTGGATTCTCAGGTATTTGAGAGGGACCAGCAGTAAGTTGACATGCTATGCAGGGTCAAGTTCTTTTCTACATGTGTTTTTAGATGCGGATGCGGTAGGTTACTTGGATGATAGGAGGTGCACCACAGGATGTGTGGTGGTTGGTCTTCAGGATTCCTCTTGAAGAGGGATACAAGCCAAGAAATAGATTAGATGGAGTACAAGTATAGGTACAGTGCATCTATTTATCTCGAAGTGGGAGATTGTTAGGTTGTGCAGCTAAAAGCTTCATTGATGCAAATAGGGTATGAGGTTACTGAAGGTTGCTGAGTTGTAGAGCAACTGGCGTCAGTCTGATCAGTTGACATCAGTAGGATTAGTGAAGAGAAACAACCAATGTCAAACAGGGATCGATCGATGTTGGTCACCTCCAGATAGATAGGGACCAATGTCGGTTGCCTGTGCAGTTCAGAACTACAAGTGCTATAGGCAATTAGTTAACGAACCAAGTGTTTGCATGTCAAGAGCCAAATTTAGACTTGAAGCTCTGGATCTAATTATTGTAATTAGATGTCTAATTATTGTTTGCATGAGATCTATTTAAGAGACTCATTGGTTGTATTGTAAAGTGTTCTAGTTTTGAGTTGAGCAAAGTTAGCTCCTTCTATGTGTGAGGTGAGCAAGGGTGTTACTCCTAGTTCCATAGTAGTGCCAAGTGTGGGTGCTGGTTTTCGAGAATCAACAGGATTCTTCAAGTGTGTAGGATCTTGGTCAGTAGGTGTGCATGGCTACTTTTGGATATCTACATGGGTAAGTAAGATCATTGATCTGCAGGGGTATGTGTGTGTAAGGTCTAAGGTTCACTGGTGTGCAAAACTAGATTGATTTGTAGGTGTGAAAGATTAGATAGGATAGTAACACAATAGGGAGCAGGATCAGGTAGGATCTACTTGGAGTACGGTGTGTACTCAGAAAGAGAGCAAAGAGGAAGGCAAGGTAGATCCTTCCATAAGTGAGATCATTTGGGTTGTAGGTTGTTGTAGTTTAGGGGAGATCTACTTGAAGTACATTTGTCTACTTGGAGTGCGTGGAGAACTTGTGGTATGCATGGAGCACTAGTGTACTGGTAGTAGTGGATACTGACTGGTTGGAGGTGAACACCAACTTTGTGTTTGAGTTGTGTGTTGGGACCGTAAGAGAGAGAGCTTTGAGGAAAGATTTATTGTTTATGCCCTAGAGGTGTGGGAGCCCTAGAGGTGTGTAAGGAAGAAGAACTATGGCAATCTTCTTTATTGTATTTCCTTTTGGAAGAGTTTTAATACAAGTGGTGTATTGTCTCTCATATTCTATGTTATTTCTAAATTCTAGTTACTTGTGTATTTTGGTTAATTTCCACATGTTAAGTTACTTGGTAATCAATTGTGTGATTCCGCTATTTCCCAACATACAAGTGGCACAAAGCCAAAGATCAATGGGATATTTAAATTCCCTCAAAGAGAAGAAGAATAAAAAAAATAAAAAATCTAAACTAGGAAAGTTAGAAAATAAATCATGCATGAATGTAGTATAAATCTATGTAAGAGCTAGGATGTACATATCCAGAGTCTAAACTAGTGATAGTTGATAAAAAATTTGAGAATGAGTAGCAATGATCAATTTCAACATATAATAATGTGAAAAATAGAATGTATTTAATGTAAGAATTGAACATGGTAATATAAACTATGCATAAGATGCCCCTAAGTAGGTGAATGTGTGAAAAGAATAACCCTAAATTGGTGTAAATACCCCCAGTGGGTAGATTATAGTAAGTCCAGATCAATATAGTGGACTTGAGTCTGGTATGTAATATGTAAGCACTCAACAATAACAAGTGAAGCATGTATTATGATAAAACTAACTATACTAAGATAGATACATATGTAGTATCTCATAAATATAATAAATGTAAATATAACAATGAATACAATCTATAATTTTGTGTTTTATGAGTAATTATTTGATTATTTTTTATATTTTATATTATTTTTATATTTTATGGATATAATTTATGTATAGGGATTAATAGATAAGAAATTATGTAAAATAAAAGATAAACCATACTAACCGATGAGTCTCATGGGAGTCTCACTATCTTTGTGGCCTATGTCAAAAATAGGAATGGTAATCTCCTGTGTAGTATGAATGATATGATATAGTTGAATGTTTTTACAATAGGAATCTTAGTATTATTCCCTATCAGAATCATAATAATATAGAATACTAGAGGGAATTACCTCATATTATGGAGTTGACCTTTTTGAATTGTGCATTGGAATATTGATTGTGATTTTTCCCTTTGAAATTGTGCTTATTATAGACATCTAGTGTTGCAGAGGCTATTTTTATAGAAAACCTATTTAGAGAATGCTTATTTGTGTAGCATGATTTTTGACTATAAAACTTAAGTTATTATTGTTTATATAATATGTCTTGTGTATCTAGATGTTTTTCCTTAATAAATTGTATCTATGAATGATTTTCCTTAAGATGTTCAATAAACCCCAAACCTTGCTAACCATTATTGTCAAATTCTAGAATAGGAGCAATGTTGCCTTGTCCTTCTTTCCCAAACCTTGACCATTATAATAAATGTGTTGTAGATATTTTTTACCAAAATCATACCATTTTAAAAGTTGAGCCTCATTTTAGAGAGGTAACTTTGCATCTTTGACTTGCTTTACATATGCTTATTATATTATTTCTTGTTTTGATTGTGGATTTTAAACCTATTGTTGTTCTAAGTTATGTTTCGGTACCCATTTTTGTATCGTTTCTAAATTTTATCTTTTTAAAATTTGTAGATGTGTTATTTTATGTTGTGTGGATGATGTGTCACTGTGTGATTCATCTATATCAATTGTCCATTTTATATTCCCTTTTCAATTCTAAACATAAATTGCTGTGGTGCCTATGCATTCTATAATATGCAAAGAAATATTTAGATATCCTCATTAGGTGTAGAGGAGGAGGTTGTTCACCTAAGATTTAATCATTTCCATTAGTATCTCACTTAATCTCTTATTTAACCTTTGAATGTTGTTTGAATCACTAGTTATAAATGTACTTTCTTATGATTTATGATTTGGATATGTAACATTATTTTTCACAAATTGACTAGGTTAAGATGTATATACCTGAACTAGATTATTATACATTGTTGTCCTTTGTCTTGTAAATTGATTTTCTAATTTTGTAATATTTTCATGTAATAGTTGATTTTGATTTTTTAAACCTATAATTATCTTTATCATACTGATAATTTGATGACATAGAGTCTCATAAGTGAAAATTCTATCTAATTTTTATTGAACATGTAATCACAAATCTTGTAGGGAAGAGGTGTGAATAGGCTGAGTATGGGGAATAGTGACATTGGTATAAGTTATTTCATCTTTTAGAATAATGATAACATGGGCCTGGTTAGAGGAAAAGTAGTTATCACTCTCCTAGAGATGAGGAGGAGAAGAAGATTATTTCCTATTCATAAGATATGACATTGAAACATGAAACATAGTTAGTAGCTTATTTGCTAAATCCTCTATGTGTGTATGGGGTTGCTTGTTAATGAAATTACACATAGGAGGAATATAACATTCTATGAGATATGACATATATTGTAACTTATATTAAACATTATTTATACATGTGTTTATGTCTTATCTAAGTTCATTCTCAATTAAAGGGAACAAACATGCAAATTAAAGTATTAAACTTTACAACAAAAAGTGATTAATTTCTTCTGTCCTTATGATCATGATTATATTAAATACAAATCATAATATATATGGATATGAAATATGAATTCTATAAATTTACACCCTAGGGTTATCTATGGTTTGGGTTTGTAGAAAAATTAAATTACATTAAATAAATGAAACCCTAATGTGGGATTGATTAAATGAGCTAGGTTATGCCAAAAAATTAGAAATTAAAAGTTTGTAACTATAAGTAGTGAAAAAAAATTATGAGAAGGTAAATCTTATTGAAAACTAGAGTTTTAATAAATATTCAAACTAATTCAATTTCCCTAAATGTTTTAATATTTTAGGTTTTTACTAATTTATATCCTATGTTTGATTAAAGGGATGAGTATTCTAATTCAATGAAATAATATGAAATAAATAACCACTATTTTTTTAATAGATTTTTACTAACTTTGACATTCTAAAAATAGTAATAAATATGTGAAAATAAATACTTATATGGAAAAAATATGATATGGAATATTTGAGTGATAAAAATTAAGATACGAATAAGTCTAAGTGTCATAAACTAGATCCTTATGTTAGATCCTCCCCTGTACTGTAGCATAATATTTAGATTATAGCATTGGATGAATCTGATTTGTAATCAAAACCATAATCCTCTTTGTAATTAAGGCATGAGCTGAAATGTATCTTAGTTGGTAGGATAGCCAAGACATCGTCAACACCCCACTATGAAGAGAGTTTAATTCATACCAATACTCTAAGAAGGGATCAATCCTGATGTAATTTTACCCACCTAAGTGTTATTTCAAGTGAAAGCAATGTTATAATGATAGTGGTCATGAATTCCTTCAATGTGCTTGAGATTATAAATCTAGAAAATCTGACCTTAGGAAAGTTATAGATTGTAGTATGTAGAACTAGGGTAGAATAATGATTAATAACCTTGATTTTTCTCAACTTGTTTCATGTTTAATTAGGTATTTTGTATCTAATTTCCATATATGTGATAGAGGGCTAAAATTCATTTACTTATAGTGTTATGTAGCTCATGAAAAAAATAAAATATGCTTAGGCTTAACTTAGGAAGGTTTTAATTTTGAAAATATATCCATTCAAAAAATATAGGATAAAAGACATTAGCACCATTTTGGGAACACTAGTGTAACATGGATATATTATCCTTAATGTGGTGCTAATGTCCAACTGGTAGGCTATTGGGCACAAAGGGATGGGATTTAGTAATGAGGGTATGAGACTATGTTTTGATTGACTAAGGATGCTTGTTGTATGAACAATGTCAAGAAAATTGTGATAAAAGGGTCTAGGATGTGTCTAAGGATAAGATAAGAATATGTTCTCTCAAGTATCACTCTTAGCACTCAAATACCACTTTTACATGATTACATTAGTATTTTGTCAATAAGTTCATATTTTTAAGTTATCACCAATAGTATTTATTTATTAATGATAAGGACATACCATGTTTAATATAGAGAAAATTACTTTAAGATATTAGTGAATTTACCTTTCAATTTTGTGCATTGAGGAGTAGAGGAGCGTGAAGCCAAAAGATAGATTCATTAAATTGTATAAATGGGATATGTACCAATAACTCTCGTCAAATTAAATTATGGCCCATGATATTTATAATTTTTCAATAAATTCATCTTCCTAAGTTATCACCAAGAATATTTAATTCTTAATGATATGGCCATATTGTATTTAATACCACAAAAAAATAATTTCAAGTTTTAGTCAATTTACCATTAAGTTTTCTTCTTAGAGGAGTAAAGGAGTGTGAATCTAGAATATAGATTCACTAAAGTTTTTAAAGGAGCTATGCGCCAATTACCCTTTTCATAACATCAATAAAATTTATATAAGGTCATTGTCATTATATTAAAAATAAAATCATATAGATATTAGTGGCACTTATTATAAATAATTATGATGATATAATAGACTTTATAATGAATGTAATGATTGGTTGAGCACAAAAGGTAGGGATACTATATAAAATTACCCAATTGTGATTCCTAAAAATTAATTCATTTTGAGAGATTTTTATTCCATGTTTGACAACACTGATGTATTCTAATGTTTAGGCCTAAATATTTTCAAGGAAATAGGTTAATTAATTGTTGTATTGATATATTCCAAGATATAAATTGAGATAAAGATATTACATTTATTTAACACATTTCAGATTTTTTTAACCTTATTCATTAGCCACAATTTCATATTGAAAACCATAAACTACAAGATGTCTAGTTTGAACATGCTTACTACCTTTCTTCATACAAAATGGA
>JARHVA010006076.1:735000-740000 GCA_037957365.1 Torreya grandis | reverse complement strand
AATATTAAAAAAAATTAAGTTTTTAATTATAAATACATGAGACAAGAGATTATGTTCAGTATATGATTTTGAATACTAAGCTGAGAGAGAGAGGACCTCTCCAAAACCCCACTAAACCTCCACCCTTTTATCCTTGTCCTTTGCTATCATGTACATGCCCAAAATCATCAGGTCCATGATTAACATTTCACTCATCTCCTTCCAAATTTTTTGAATGTTATCATTATAAATTGCTCATTAATTATTTATCTCACCATTATATTAATTGTTATTTTTGAATATTTTAAGTTTTTAGTTATAAATACATGAGACAAGAGATTATTGTTAGTGTATCCTTTTGAATGCATGAGACAAGAGAAAGAGGTCCTCTCCCCAAATCCACCAAACCTCTACCTTGTTAGCCTTCTCCCTCACTATAATGCTCAGACCCAAATGTAGTGGGCCAATAATTAATATTTTTCTTAACTCATATTGATGATGCATCATAAGAAAACACATGATTGTCTATGGAGCCTATTGGTAGATCCAGACTTAAACATCAATATTTGGTTAATCTCCCTTGACACAAACTAATTTGAATTTCTTTACCCACATATTTTATCTACTTCATATACTACATTTATTATTTTATCTCTTGTCATCTCTAGAGATTTCTCAGTGAAGTAATTATAATACTCTATTTTATAAATAGTTTTTTAATATATACTCTAATTTAGTTTATGGAAAAGGATGAATGCATAAAATTTGTAGTGAAACTTTGCTTAAATTTTTGGTTATATTTGTTAAATGAGCATCAAAACTTAGTAAAACTAAAATCTATGCATGTTTGAGTTTATCTCTATAATAATAATAATAATAATAATAATAATAATAATAATAATAATAATAATAATAATAATAATAATAATAATAATAATAATAATAATAAAATGTTTATTATTTTGGATTTGTATCTGATTTTTCCTTCAAAGGATTCATTTTTTTATACAATCTAATTTTATGAATGATTAAATAGCTTGTGGCCATTATTTTTTCCCATGTTAGTGGTATGAAGACAAAGAGGAAGAATCTAGAAGCTAGAAAAAATAGATCTAATATTTATTCAAGGGATTTTATTTTCAACACAAAAGTTCCAAAAATTAATCAAATAAAAAAGAGGAGACCATCGCCTATTAATAAGACAAAATGGGATTATTTTCAATTCATAATGTGTGGGAGATTATTGGAAGTTTGTAGTCAACAAGTATGTTGTCTAAATTTTTTTAAAAAGGAAGTATAATAGAGAAGTCTAAGACCAAGTCAAAAGGGAGTCTTAGTCAATAATAATCCATTTTAAATTAGCCTCTATAAGTATAAAAAATAACAAAGCATTTATGGAAGAATTAAAAAACATAGAACCATAGCTTGTATAAATCAAATCAATATCCATTTTTATCAAAATAGAGTTGAAATAGAGTAGCCAATTGTATAAGTTTTTATAAACAAAATAAGAAAGATAAAAACCCTCATAGTAGAGAATGAAAGGAAGGAGTTTTATTTTGGAGAATCCATGGTAGGAGTAACTAGTAGCATTTATGAACCCCAAATACCATTTTTTAATGGAAAAAATATGACTATTAAAACATTAAGATGAAAACCCTATTTTTCACTCAAGATGTTTGGGAGTTACTAGAAAATGGATTCTTTAAACTTTAAAATTAACAAGCATTCCAATATCCTTCTCAGGTGATAAGGGCTTATTTAAAGAAAACAAGAATAAAGATGCAAAGGCATTATTGTACATTTTTAAAGAAATGGATGAGTTGATTTTTCCAAGGGTTATAACTTCCACAAGGTCAAAATAAGCATGGGAAAGCTTGCAAATAGAACATTAAGGTATAAGAAAATTTAAAACTAATAAATTTAAAATACTTAGAAGAGACTTTGAGAATTACCATATGAAATATTCATATAATCTATAATCATTATTTACAAATGTAATGGGAAATATAAATCACATAAGGATTGATGGTGAAAATATGAAAGACCATAAGTTATAAAAGAAATACTTAGAATCTTGCTTGAAAATTTTGATTTAGTTGTAGTAACCATTTAAGAATCCATATATTTAATTTAGCTATCAGTACATGAATTAATGGGTTCACTTCTATCACATGAATAAAGGTTAAACCATTCAAGAAAATATTCATTAAAAAGTTCATTCAAAACTCAACATTTAGTTAGCAGAACAAGAGGGAGATTAAATTGTAGTAGAGGTAGAGGTCATCTTTCATGAAGAGGAGGTAGAGAATCTACTTAATTTCTAACTTAATTTGAAATAAAAGTACCATCATCAATCCCACATATGTATTTCACACCAACAAGTGGAAGAGGCATCAACCATTTTCATAGCCATCATCAATGAGAAATGTATGATAAATTGAACATTCAATGCCATTATTGTAAAAGGTTTAGGTATTTTGCATCTGAATGTAATAAAAAGAAATGTAATATGAGAAGTAAAAGACAAATTTTATAAATTAGAACCAACCCAACACTAGTGGAAAAAATACAATGCTGGTAGCATGTAATGCTACAAAACAGAGTTCAAAGGAAGTATGGTTCTTAAATAGTAGGTGTATCAGTCACATGAGAGGAATTAATTTATTATTTTAAACAATCAAAGATTGGGTAAAATCATAAGTCAAATTTGGAATGATCATCAAGAATAAGTCATGGGGAAAGCATCAATTAACATAAGAAAAAAAAGTTGAAAATAGACATATCCTTGATGTATACAATGCTGATGGTTTTCAACCCAATCTTATAAACATTGATCGAATGGTGAAAAAGGTGTATATGATATAATTTTAAAATGGTGAATGAAAATATTTTGTCAATAAATTGTTGACTAATTTTTACCATATGTCAAACCTATTCAACCCCCCCTGAATGCTCAAACTTTAATTGGGTCTCCTAAATTAGAAAGTGGTCCACTATGTTATTAAAAGAGGTCACATACTATGTTTCATCTTAGGCCATATTTTGGGTCATTTAAATTATTATATGATTTCTTATAAAAGGAAAAAGGTTTTGAATATGAAATATGATGTATAATATGTTAGAGTGGTTAGAGAAATTATTTTCAAAATAACAAATTTTAGTTTCAACATGGAATGAAAGAGACCACTAGAAAACAAGTAGCTAAAAGTAGTTGTATGGATATGAAAAACCTATCTATCATGTGTGATGATTTAGGAGAGTCTATTTGGATTCTTAAAATTTATTTTTAGGCTTGAGAAGCTTCAATAGGTTCAAATTTGGAAAAAACTAGTCCATCTTTCTCATCACTCTCTTGGGCAGGTCAAACAAGTCAACATGTTTTCCTTTAGTATGGATAGGAGAATATGAATTAGTCTAAATTCACTTGATGGATGAAATTGCTCCATTTATACTTCCATTTTATGTAAATAGTTATAATATTAGTGATCTATGCTTAATTAACCATCGCTAAGAATGTCAGTGACTTTAAACTACTTGCACATCCCAAATGGCTTCAGTTTTCCTTCTATATTTTGGATTGGTTTGTCCAAACCAAGAGTTGTACATGTACTTGTAGAGAATGTTCACTCCTTTCATAATGATTTCAAGCTATTTTTTAGATGTAGATATGAAGGCATAGGTGAAATCATCCCATTCTATTAGCAATAAACACCGTTAAAGTTTAAAGATTGTCTTCAATAAGTGTAGATGCTCATGTTTATATAAATGGATTTAAAGTAATAGCAATACATTTGTTTTCCACTCCTCATAACATGATTGATAACATTATCCATTGAAGTTTTTGTCTCTATAAGATAATTGATGGAATACAAGGACTAGGAAAATTAAAATAGTTAAAACCCCTAAAATAGTCACCTTCAAGATTGTGTAGGAGTACTGAGACAAAATTTTCATAAAGATTGGAGTTTTAAGGTTTGATGAAGACTATCAACGTGAAAATAGTAAGAATAACCATGCAAAGGATTAGAGGTTGGTTTCAAGAACTAATTAAACATAAATAGTCATCTATGGTGCAAGATTGAGAATGTTGTAAATGAGAATGATTACATTAGCTTCTCTGAGAAATGGACCCTACCTCACAATATAACATATATTGGTGATGAACCTTGAGTTTTGAGTAGGTCTAGTTGTTTCATGCTTATATCCTAAGCGTAGAAATAATGTATTAACATAGGAATATTATTTATAGTTGAAGGAAAATTATGGTTGAGTGGGATTTAATTTCAATCATATTTATAATAAAAAAATTTAGCGAGCTACAGTCCCATCATACCAAAAGTGAACATAAAACTTGAACTTCTAGTGCGTCGATGGTATAAAGATGAGAGAATGGACTATAGGTAAAGATGAATACATTGACATGTGTAATGGGTATCAGTGACCTCAAGAGAATATTAATTTGTGAAATAATAATTTTCAAGCATATTATACCTACATAGATTCTATATTCCCTAATATATAAACCTATAGTTTGGACTCTCATACTGAAAACTAGCCTAAGCAATGAATGTTGCTAGTTAGTTGATGAACAAAGGTATATAATAAGATGATCATAATAAAATTAGAGGTAATAAATATAATATAATTTAGTCCTCAAACACTAATAATTAACTAAATGAACCCTTTATTTTCCTTAGTGAGACACCTATAGTTTGACTGCAGACTAGTTATTGCTAATAGAGAGATTTGGAAGTATGCAGAACTGTATGAAGGATGGACATGTTTGGAAAAAAAATTCATAGTGTTGATGAAACATTACAAATTGTTTTAAATAAATAAGGACCTCAAACTATAGTTTTGACCCTCAAACTCAGTGTAGCTAGATCCCTACATATAATCCTCCATAGTCATTAGGCTTGAAAAGCTAGTTTTAGGAGTTTCATGTTTTGAGGGTTTTAGAGGTATGATATATATTTTAAAATTGGTTTATATTGTAATAATAAAATAAAATAAACCTT
>JARHVA010006076.1:675000-730000 GCA_037957365.1 Torreya grandis | reverse complement strand
AAGGATAAGGGTGAATATTCATATGCCTTATCACTCCTTAGTCCACCTCTTTATTTTTTTCCATCTCCACTCGTTGATTAGAAGGATATGTAGCGCCATGCTTTTTGATACAAACCGCCCGGGCTCTTTTTTTAAATACTTTTTTCCACTAATCGACCTACTCAACTTTGGCAATTTGGTTTTTACAAAAAATATTTGATAAACTGTAAAGGGGTAAGAACCTATGCACGACAAATATATAAATTATGCCAGGCTGTGTTTCTACATTGCTTTCACAATCGCTACCATAGAGAGATCAAATGGTAAAGAAGGTAGAATCTTATGGTACTCCCAATCAAACAAGAACTATTGTACATTACTTGCCGTTTTATATTATTTTGCATATCGCTAGCTGAGCTTGTTTTAGCTGACTGTAAAGCCATCTTGTGTTTTTCCTTGGATTTTTACTTTCTATTGATTGATTCGGATATTAATTGGTCATGCCTGAATATAGGTATAGCGTGAAGCAGATGGTTATTCAAATCATAGATCATATTTTCACGGAATCTACATCTGCATTCACAATGATGCATTTAAATTGCATTTTTCATGCTATATAAAATGACAACTCTTCTATATTTTATCCTGTGCTAGTAAATAGAATGATAACTCTTTTCCTATTTTATCCTTGTGCTAGTTTATTGAAACATGCCAGTAGCTAAAGATTTGAAATAAAAGTAAGGTTAAGGTCTGCCCTGTTTTTGGCTCTGACAATGAATTTGCAGGAATCAATAGAAGTAACTGATTCATTTGCTACGTTCAAGAATTTGTAATTCATTTAGTTGGTAGACAATAATTCCTTATGATATTCTTTGTATGTTGAATTTAAATGAGAATTAATCTAGTTTTGAATCTTCACGGGTAGTAAGTTGTTAGTGTAGGATATTATTTTCCTTGTAGTTATTTATTTGGGTTATTCTTACATTTTTGGAGTTAACTTTTTTAGTTGTACTATTCATATGGAGTTACTTGACCACCATTATTAGCTAATGGATGCTACTCTTTGACCTGCTATTTTAGGTATGGGAGTTATATCCTTATTATAGGTTCTCTAACCACTTTTCATGGAGAAGTTATACATTGATTCTCATATTTGTACTTCTTCATTTTTGAGCTATTTTGAAAAGTGTGTTGGATGATCTTGATGTTACTTGCATTGCAATATTATTTTTTATTTGATTTTAATTAACTTGTCGCTATAGTGGACACTTGCTTCAATCATGCATGCATTGAACTGGTGCATCTATTTGATCCAAAGATCTTGGCATAATCCTTAATATGCTATCAGAGTGCCATTCTGGTATAAGAATGTCTATTTTTAAATGTTGTTAGTTGTTTTCAAATCTTGATTTTATTTTTTTTGGTGTTAAAATTTATGTGGAAGCCTTGGATCTCATTTTTTGAAGCACATGATTATTTTTTCTAGAACGCCATTGAAGCATTTTAGAGATCCCAAAAGCGTTTGGTTCTTGAAAAAATTTGGACAATAAGTTGCATAATTTACAACCACATTAGTAAGCTGAGATAATTCTACCATGATCAAGCCTAAATAGACATTGCATCGAGCTCTATTGTCATTGTCGGGCCATTTCAATCAATTTTTGTTCATTTGAGCTCCTCATGACTCAACCCTTGTCCATAAGTTCCCCTGACTTCACGTCTCTGCACTAGGCTCAACCATTGCAAGTCACGTAGATGTATGAAGTGCTTCAACAATGATCCAAATAGTGCCTAAGGATTGTTCGTTTACCTACTTCAAAGCCTCAAGCTCATATTGCAAAATCCAATCTGTCAACCTTTATTCATATGGCCTAGCTCGACCCTTGACTCTCCAATCGAGGCACCTCACTGGATACAGTCTCACAAACAAAGCTAAGCCAAATTAAATTTTCCCTAAAAGTGTAAAAGGCCATGCATATTAAATTTATTACTAATAGCTTGATTTATAGCCTAATGTCAAGTATGTCTTTCCTCAATTGAATGCTCATAGGAGTGTTTAGGAGGATTGATTAAGAATTAGAAATAATTTTACAAAAGTATTTGGTTCAAATCTGCCCACCTATTTAGTTTAAAAGTAAGAACATTTAAATTTAGTGGGAAAAAAATAAAATTATGCATTAATAGTGAAAAATTGAAAATTGAAAAATGAAAGCATTTAAAGCAGGGGAAATAAAAATAAAAATATCCATTAATAGTGAAAAATTGAATGCTTTGTAACTTATGATAGGCATTGATGCTCATTTATTTAGAGCCATCTATTTTATAAGTCCAATAATGCAACCATATATTTTACAAGTCCAATCATGCCTCTTAACTATTATGAATATAAATCTAAATAACAATTCATTATGAGGAGCAAGTGTTTACATTGCATAACTATGTGCACTAAGATTGAATTAATAAACTATGTAAAAAAAGTAAAGCCTTTTGATTGTTGTCTTTCTATGTATTCTAATTTAAACTTTCACACGGAATATACCAAAACACCTAATGAAGTTTGGACCTAATTAAAAATGCTCTGAAGGACATAGGATGTGATGAGTGGGAATTATTTGGAAAATGAACTTATTGGTTGGAGAACAAACTTATTGGTTTAAGTATGGGAATTTTCAACACTATACAATAATTCTTTGACAATTTATAATCTCTTAGATTTCATGTGAATAATGTGGGATAGACAAAAATATTGATGAATTATTTCTTTCAACTCTTTCTAAATTAGGACTTGATTACCCAGTGTTTGTTTCTATCTCTCATGCCACCGGGAGAGCTCTTGAAACCTCTATTAAAATGTCATCCCTAGATGAATTTATTTCTTAATTGACTAAGGAGAAAGACATGTTTGTACATATAGGTGTTTTCAAATCTTATCAATCACAATCCCTCATTGATAGACATCCAAAGGCTTCAAATGATAATGTTAAAAAACAAATCAAAGTGGACAAAAAATAAAATAAGAATCAAAATCATCCCACCACAAAATCAACCAATGAGACCTCCTTCTCCAATGATAAACCTAAAAAGGAGAGGATCAAATGTGGATATAACTCAGGAAAGCATTATGAAATAAAATGTTTGAAGAACCAAATTAAACACCTAATTAGCCTTTTGAGAAGAAAAATATAGGTTCTCTTGTGTCTATAAAACCATGTTCATCAACCCTAGAATCCTTCAAGGGAAATGAAAACATTCAATAATGTTCGATTAGGTGATGACATTTATAACTAGGTTTTTGAGACAAGATTTTTTATAGTGAGTGTCAGATCATTCAATAATTTTCTAAGTATTATATCACTTTCAGCGAATCTCCTATTATTTTACCTTATTACTCACCTTGTCCTAGGCATGTGAGTAGAGTTCACATCAGATTCAATGTATGTTAGAGAGTTTTTTAGTGAAAATATAATGGCAGTGGGTAGTCAATCATTATAATCAAATGTATACCTTCTCACACTTTATCCCTAACTCTCCTTCATATTCTTCATCATCAGACTCACCTAGACTTAACGACATTTCTAAGCCTGAGCACATCTTTGATAATGAGGACTCTTTTTCTAACACAAATTACTACCTTAGTGATTGGGACACACCTCCACCAAATCCTTGTCACCTTCATTTTATTTCTAAGTTATGTATTGATCCACCTAATTCTAGTCCACTTCAAACAATGTAGGGAGTTGGCATATCAATCCAAGACTTGTTAGACATTGGGTAGTTTAGTACATAGTTACAAGGTATTCTATATAATTTTTTCACCTCTACCTCTAATGCGCCATCATTATATGGAGTTGTTTACTATTATATTATGAATGGGGAGCATAGGTCCTTGTATATAAATAAACGTTAATTAGGGATCCTTCAGGAACATTGAAAACACATTCACTATTCCAAGGTTGTCTAATTGTCATTTGCATCTACTTCTGATCCATAATCACTCTTGACAGATAGATTACAAGATACAATTTGGATATAAGTAATTGTATATTCTATTGGGGATTTTTAGTCCCCTCTTCTTCTTTATCTCTTTTGAACAAGTATTTTTCCTACATATTTTATCATTTTCTCCACTTTTTTAGAGTTATTTTGTGTTTACACACAATATTTTTAAACCTTATCAATTATCAATGTTTTCTATTTTGTAGGAACCCATCGAATCTTAATATTCGTGAGTGCATGCCTTAAAGGGTGCATCAAAAAAGGGGTGGACAGAGTATTAGTTCTTCACAATATTATTATCCCTGATACCACCACTTTAAACCAACACAAACCTTTATTATACAATTCCTTAATATTTTACACCTCCCTTACACACTCCACCAAGCAACTCATCACCCATAACAACCCCTACCTAAGCCAAAATTCCTTTTCATTTTTTACCAAATAAACTCACATGGGCTAACCTTATTATTAAAAATGATCATGTTATGAGATTAGTTTAGCCTAGCCATCTTATTTTAGGACCTAAATGCTTTATTTATTAAAGATCTGGGTTGACTCGGCTAATTATGTCAACTTAAACATTCAAAGAGTTTAGGGTTAAACCCAATTATATGAACACATCCTTTTCAATAGTTTCATTAGAGAGATATATATAATCATTTAGTTGCACATATGTTTATCCACGATTCAATTTGAGTAGCTATTGTTTAATGTTTTGTACTTACTTTGGATAGAAGAATCTTGTCTTTTGGTAAAAATGTATTAGATGTAGAAGATAAGTCATGTAGTCTAAAGATGACATATATTTAATGTCCTTACAAAATACAATAGTCTATTTTAAAGCAGTATTGGCCAAGGGAGAGATTGAACCTCGATGGGTTCACCTTTAAGGAAAGTATTTATAACTCTTGATTCTCTTTGTTAATAGATAGATTTGTATGTGATAGCTTATGAATAAGTTTCTCTATGTTAAGCATCGGATATATACTGAGAATGGAGGAGGTGAATCAGTATATCATATATATTTTAAAATTTTTACTTAATCTAATTTCTTTTATTTAACCACTTAATCATACATTAAATATATGTAATAAAAATAAAATAATAACATGTACCACATGTGTGTGTGTGTGTGTGTGTGTGTGTGTGTGTGTGAGAGAGAGAGAGAGAGAGAGAGAGAGAGAGAGAGAGAGAGAGAGAGAGAGAGAGAGAGAGAGAGAGAGAGAGAGAGAGAGAGAGAGAGAGAGAGAGAGAGAGAGAGAGAGAGAGAGAGAGAGAGAGAATATTTACATGGAAAATCAAAGTGGGAAAAACAATGGAAAATAATCTCAAGTATATGAATGAACACAAACTCATATTATAAAGTTTGCAAGCACCAACTTGGATGAGCACCAACCCCTTTTGTCTAGTTTCAACATAGCAAGTATTTGTGAGCACTAAACCACATGAGGAAAAACCCCACTTATGTAAAACACAACTATCTCTCAATGTTTCTTTCTCAACAAATGATATAAATCTACCATATCTCTTTCTATTTTCTCTTCTTTTATTATATTAAAAAATTACAAACCATGCACACTATTGTATATTTAAAATGGATTCCCAAGCCTCCTTTTATAGGTTTCCAAAAGACCTTTGGCATTCACCCTTTGTGACCCTTCAATCCACATGAAAAATTGTGCCAAACTTCCATGACCCTTTAAATCCTTTCATTTGAAAAGTCACATGCTAACAATTCGTCAACAAATTCATCCTTTACCCTTTTATCTTTATGACTCTTCAAATTTCTCAAAGTAAACCTTCATGGAAAAATGCACCGTTCTCTCTTTTATCTTCACTTGATGATTCTTTAAATTCCTCAAGGTGATCCTTAATGTGAAAATGCATCATTTCCCTATTTTTTCTCTATCTCATGACTCTTTGACTTCTTCATGAGCCCTCTGTTAACTTTATGTAACCAAAAATATATTCATTAATATTAAATAAATATCAACACAATAGCTAAACTATGAACATTAAAAACACCTTAAGACATTAAATTCTATGGGGCCTGTATTACCATTAATATTATACCTTTGACATCAATGAAAATATTTCCAATAATCTCCCTCTTTGTCATTGATGGCAACCTCAAATTGAAACTACCACATCCTAAAACCTATATGATACATGCCAACCTACACATACTACCAACTAAAAAACATACAGTAACTCCCCCTTACTTTAGTATCTTCTACGTATTTATATATTTGTTCATGTACCTATTTCTATACTTCTCCCCCTTAGACATCAATGACAAAGGGTCTATTTTGGAGATAAAACTTAACCCCCCCTCAACTGATGTTGATCTCCAATTATAGGAAGTAAAATAAATTACTCCCAACTTCTCTCACAAATACTCAAAAGTGTCCTTTGGTAGTGCCTTTGTGAAGATATTTGAAATATATTATGTAGTACTGATATATTACATCTTAACGTAGTGATCTACAACTTGGTCTATCAAAAAGTGATACTTGATAAAAATATGTTTTGTTCTTGAACACATCATTAGATTCTTAGAAATATTAATAGCACTTGTGTTGTCATAAAAATTAGGAATAGGTTCATCATATTTTGCCTTGATATCTTCTAAATTTTGCTTCATCTAAAGCACTTGAGTACAACACAACACTATTGAAATATATTCTACTTCAGCTATAGAAGGTGATACTAAGTTTTGCTTCTTGTTTAGCCAATATACTAATCTATCATCGAAGAAGAAAGCTCCTCCACTTGTACTTTTTCTATCATCCAAAAAATCTACCCAATCTGAATCTATATAAGTAACGAAAGTGAAATATCTACCTTGGAATACCACAATATACGATCCAATGTCCCATTGTCATATCTGAATATTCTTTTCTCCAACTAAACATGACTCTCCTTTGAGGCTACCTAATATCTCACAAACATGACTACTACATGCATGATGTCTAGCCTTGATGTTGTAAAATATAAAAGACTACAAATCATATATCTATACAAAGATTTATATATAATAGGTGAATCTTCATCTTTACTCACTTTGTTCTCTATAACCATTTGTGTTCCAACTGGTACACAATCCTCAAAACTAATTATTTTCAACATTTCCTTGGCATATTTATTTTGAGATATGAAAATTCCTTTATCTAGCTAAAATATTTGCAACTCTAGGAAAAATTACAATTCTCCAAGCATAGACATGTCAAATTATTTTTGCATATTATCAAAAAATTCTTTTTTAATCTTTTCAATGCTTTATCAAAATATTATGTCATCAACATATAACACAATAGTCAACTAATGCTCACCTTATATTTTGATGTAGAGATTACTATCAGTAAAACCTATCATGAAAGCTTGAACCTGTAGGTACTTATCAAGCCTTGCATATCAATCTATGAGAGTTTGCTTCAATCCATGCATCACTTTCTTCAATCTTCATACATGGCTACTATCATTTGAGAGAAGAAATCCCTCAGGTTGCTCAATGTAGACCTCCTCTTCTAGATTCTTATTTAGAGAAGTAGACTTGATATCCATCTGAAACACTTTGAAGTTTTTAAATATCACATATGCAAGAAATATTCTAATAGCCCTTAGACTTTCCATTGGTGAAAAGGTTTCTTCAAACTCTATAACATCAATTTGAACATATCCTTTACATATTAACCTTTCTTTATTCCTCACAACTTCACCATCTTCATTCAACTTATTTTCGTATACCCATTTTGTTCCTATCACATTTTGATATTTTGGTTTAGGCACTAATTCCAAAGTATTATTTTTTTTTATCTAACTTAATTATTCATCCATTTTATTAACCTAATGCTCATCATATGTCACTTCTAGAAAATTTCTAAGTTGAATTTTGGATAACAAAGAATAAATAACTTGCTCAAATTCACTTACAATCATCCTTCTAGTGCAAACTTCTTCATTTATGATCTTTATGATGTGAATCTCATTATGATTTCACTAGATGTATTTTTACATGGTTTTGGTATTCTTTTGCTCCTTCTCATCTTAATCTAATTCTTAAAAATCTTCCTCTTCAATGATTTCAGGAGTGTCTACCAAATCATTGGATCTTTATGCTATTTCTTCATCTATCTTGACACTTACACTTTCAGATATCTTCTTAGTTATTTTCTTATAACATTTATAAGGTTTAATTTTTTAATAATATCCAAGAAATATACTTTCCTCTGATCTAGATTCAAAATTACCTAATTTTCCATTGGTTCTGTTGAAGCATCTACTACTAGAAACTTTGTAATAACCAATAGTAGTTAATTTGCCTTTCCATATCTCATAGGGATTCTTGTCACTTTTGACTCTCAACAATGCTCTACTCTAGATATGGCCTACTACATCCTTCTAATATTTATCTATTATCTTTTATTCATTTAGCATTGTCGTCATCATCTCCTAAATTTTTCTATTTTTCCATTCAACTAATCCATTTTGTTAGGGAGATTGGGGTGCTGAATAATGTCTCTTTATCCCATGGTTTTCACAATATGTAAAAAAATTATCTAACATGAATTCTCCTCCTTGATATGATCTCATGAACTTAATTATCAAACTAGTTTCATTCTCAACTAAAGCCTTGAATGTCTTGAAGTGGCGTAAAGCTTGTAATTTTTTCTTCAAAAACATCACCCAAGTTATATTTGTAAAATCGTCAATAAGCAACATGAAGTACTTCTCACCTTGAGTTCTTTTAGTTCTTGTAGGTCCACACTGATGAGTGTGAAGAATCTCTAACATCTGAGTGGTTGAGTATTCTTTTCTCTTCAACCATCTTCTGACCTGCTTCCCATGATAACATTGTTCACAAATCATGTTAGAGTGATTTATAATCTTGGGAAGATCTATAATTTATTGCTTCTTGTTGATGTTGACAATATTGTTAAAATTTATGTTCCCCATTATCATGTGCAACAAAAATTTTCTTCAAGTTGGATCAAACATCATCTTCAACCTTTGATATTTGATAACATATATAAATTATTCCCTCCACTCTAAGCATCTGTAATCAACAAATATGAATATTTTCTCTTAATTTCATAATCTTATGCATAAAAATTTTAATGTGTGAACCTGATCACACATTTGAATTATACTTAATAGATTATGCTTAAGAGCTTCTACATATCAAACATTTTATGTCTTAGTTATACCATTATTCAAACCTAATGTACTTTTTTCAGCTATACTAGCTATGGTATTGTCTCTAAATGTCATTGTACCACCATTCATATTATTTAGAGTTACGAAATTATTCTTATCTCCTATCATGTGCCTTGAACATTTTATTTCAATGAACCATGGCTTTTCTTCATTTATTGCATGCAAATCTATCTATACTAACATAAACTTTTTAGGTTGTTTCTTCTGCCATGAACCTCTCTAAATGTTCTTCTTGATGAATGAAGTCTTAAAACTTTTGCTTTTTTTGACTGACTCAAACATGATTTTGAAATATTAGGCTATGTGTCTAACATTATTTCACTTGTAACATACTATGGCCTCTTCATCAAACCTGATAGAGGAGCTAAAGAGTTATGGCTTCCACTTGACTTTGTATGAGTTTCTCTCTCCTTTTTCTAAAATTATTAACTCTTTTCCAATAGTTTATTTTCTTTTGACCATAACCATTACAATAAAAATAATAACCATGACAATACAACTTATTTTGATTTATGTATCTTTGACGTAGTTGTCTTTTGTAGCTCTATTCCTTTTAGCTTTCTTTATTTAAACTCTCTTCTGCATTCTTAACTTCTTCTCTTTTCATTTCTTATTTTGTAAGGGCTTCAACATAACTCTTTTTATTTTCAAATCTGATAATTGTCTTATCTAATATTGATTTTTGAACTTTGAATATCTTATTCAACATGTTAGTGCTATTCTAAAATTTTGAATTATTAACAGCTTTATCATTGACTAATTTATTTATTTTCTTGATATCTTATTTTAAAGAGGTAATTTCAACAACATACTTTCC
The DNA here is from genome assembly GCA_037957365.1 of Torreya grandis. Classification (NCBI taxonomy): domain Eukaryota; kingdom Viridiplantae; phylum Streptophyta; class Pinopsida; order Cupressales; family Taxaceae; genus Torreya; species Torreya grandis. Next base: position 719,988 of record JARHVA010006076.1, on the reverse strand, counting down.
ACATTATTCACTTAATTTTTGTAATTGAGCTTTTAGATCATCTTCGGTCTTTTTATCTTCTTCAATGTGTTCTGATAAATCTTGAAATATTTCATTTGATTCCTTTTCATTTTTCTTGATCTGGAGCTTTAATCTTGAATTTTTCTTCTAAAAATATTTTAATTCTTCTAAGGCACAAATGATTTCTTCTTCTAGATTCACCTTACATTCATCATGTTCTACTTCTTTATCATTTATACTTTTGCTTGTATAGGCATCTTCATATATGGTCATGAATAGAATCTCATCTTAATCTGAGTCACGAACTCCACTGTCTTTGATTGAGATAAGATCTTTAGAATATAAAATCTTCTTCTCAAATCCCTTCTTGAATTTACCTTTGAATTTCTTATTATATGTAGGTTTTCCTTCTTCATTGTCATGTTTTTATTGTATGTAGGTTTTCCTTCTTCATTGTCACCATTATTCTTATCTGGGCACTTAGCTAAAAAATGTCCAATTTTAACACATTTAAATGGTAACTTTCCTTGATATTTATCTATTCCCTTTTTAGTTTTGCAGATGAATATATCTTTGTTATCATCTTCCTCATCACAAGAACTGTCACTTGATTCTTTAATCTTAACCTTATTTTTTTTCGATGTCTTGAAAGTAGATTCCATCTTTGAGGGTTTCTATTGTTTAGTCTATATCTCATATGCCATAAGAATACCATGTAGTTCATCGATATTTAGTTTATCTAGATCTTTCATCTCCTAAATTAGTAAAAAAATTGCATCATATCTCAATGGTAGAGATCTCAAAACCTTTTGTACCACCGCTAACTCTTCTATATTTTTTCCAAGACCTTGAATTTGATTAATTATTTGATCAACCTGTAAAAAATAACTTTCTATATTTTATTTATCTTCTATCTCCAAACTTTCAAACTGTCTTCTAAAAGTTTGTAGCTTATCTTGGTGAACCTTTCCATCACCTTTCTCAATATTCTCAAACATTACCCAAGTCTCATGAGCAAATTTTTGTTACATAACTTTAATAAATGTTGATTCACATAAACCACATAAAATATCATTTAAATATTTAGCATTATTTTCACTTGCCATTTTTGTATAGGAGTAGTTACAAGTGTCTTTGGCTCTTCGTATTCCTCCATAATTTCTTGCCAAATGTTGAATCCAAAGGTCATCAAGTAAGTCCTCATCATTATGATCTAAAAGGAATAATTTAGCCCATCAAACAAAGGTGCCTTATTTATAGAATACTTTCCTGTGATATAGCAATCATGATTTCCCTGAACTACCTTCAAGTTGTTAAAATCTTTTCAAAAGAACTTGCTTTGATACCATTGTTAATCATGAAATATACTAAGAGGGGTGAATTAGTATATCATATATCTTTATCTAATTTCTTTTCTTTAACCACTCAATCATACATTCAAGATATGCAATAAAACTCAAATAATAACATGCACCAAACAAGAGAGAGAGACACCAAATTGTTATGTGGAAATCCAATGTGACAAAAAACATATAGAACAATCTCAGGTATATGAATGAGCACCAACTCAAATTATAAAGTTTAAAAGCACCAAATTGTAGGATCACCAACCCCTTTTTTTAAGCACTAACACAACAACTTTTTGAGAGTACCAACCCATATGATCACCAACCACTCTTATATAAAACACAACTATCTCTCAATGTTGATTTATTAGCACATGATAGAACTCTACTACATCTCTTTCTATTCTCTCGCCTATTATTATATAAAATAATTACAAAACATGCACACTCTTTCATATTTAAAATGGATTCCAAAGCCTCCTTTTATATCTTTCTGAAATACCTTTGCAATTTACCCTTTGTGACCCTTCAATCCACATGGAAAATGATACCAAACTTACAAGACCCTTTGAATCCTCTCATTTAAAAAGTCACATGGTGACCCTTCATGAGAAAATGCATCCTTTCCCCTTTTATCTTTATTTGGTAACTCTTTGAATTCCTCAAGGTGAGTCTTCATGGAAAAATGTGTCCTTCCCTCTTTTGTCTTCACTTAGTGACTCTTTGAATTACTCCAGGTGACCCTTCATGAGAAAATGCATCATTTCCCTCTTATATATTTATCCCATGATTCTTGGACTTCGTCATGGGCCATCTTTGGATATTAGTCTACCAAAAATATATTCATTAATATTAAATAAATATCAACAAACATTAGCCAAACTATGAACTTTAAAAACACCTGAAGACATTAAATGCTATGGGGCCATTTTCACTGATAATGTTAAACCTTTGACATCAATGACAATATTTACAACACTCTCTACATGCATTAGGATCACCTCTACAGTGACTTGAGTAGAGTTCTTATTTACATGTTTATTTTTATGTTTATTATCTATATTTGTGTCACATGTTTTAGTTATCACTAGATTATATTTTACTTTTACCGTGTTAAAAAACATAGGACCAATCTTGCCTTATTATGTGTTATTGATCTATTGGAGGCTTTGAATCCCTCTATAGTGATATTATGTGATAAGAGACCCTTTAGTTAGGTATAGTTTATCTATATTGGTCATAAACCCATTCTTATAAATGTACCAATAGGTTGGTGGGATAGTATGATTTATCTTCTCCAAACTAGGATTCATTTGTAGATCAACTTCACTTTCCCTTGCCATATATTTTTTTTAAATTGACATGAACTAAACGTTGTAGGTTTTATTTCATGCCTTCATTTATGATCATTTATTTCATTTTAACATCACTAGATAGAATCTATCGACTCGATAGAGCTGGTCCATATCAGTGTATGCTTAATCCAATAACATTTTGAAATAATGAATATGAACACACATAATAGAAAGATTTAAAAATGCATTGTCTATTATTTATTCTATTGTGCTACACATTTTCATATGATAGTACATAATAAATATATAAGGAGTGTCTACCTTGTAAATAGGGAGATCCATATTCCTTTAATATCTCAACTAATAAACAAACCTATTCACGTATAAGTTGTTATATTGAAAACATTACATCGATACAACTGTAAGTATTAATTAATTTATGATAACCAAACTAAATAATTATATTTACCTTTAGGTAAATATCAAACTTACATATAATAATAATTTTAGTAACTATTGATCCATAACATGAATCAGTCTAACATTTTGTGTCCAAGTTTAACATAGTCATTCTGATCGACTTTATTTTTATTTCTATAGGTTATATTCAACCATAAGTAACTAGATCAATCTGATTGACTTAGTTCACTTATTTACATACAAGTTTTAAGACTCGATCGGCCTAGTCAACTCTATTAATAGGATAAAATAATTCATTTGGATGACATAATATAAATATATTGAATTCAACATATTCAAAATGATTACATTAATTCTCACCATCTAAGTAATTTTTTATTTCATATAGACATTTTTGACAATTCTCTATCTGTAAAACTATAACACTATAATGAACTAGGTCAAATGCATTGACATAATTTTGTAGCTCAGTTTCTTTCCTAGGAAACTCAGTCAACTCATTTAAATGTGTTTTTCTATCTCTTGTTTCAATATACATAATTGACATAGTTGATTCTTATTTATATTATTTGCATACTTGGTCATCTAAGCTAATCCCATACTCTTCAAGCAAAATAATTCACACATGTTGTTAGTAATTAACTCATATTTCATTTTGCTACTTGATTTCTTAGATTAGCACACACAAAATAAAAAGTAAGTTTCAATTTATTTATTTATTCATGTTATTTTTATTTTATTCACACAAAAACCACATAATATCAAAAATTATTAAAAACATTCTACACAAGGTCTACCTACATTAAGTTCATTAGCAAGGGGGAAGTTGACTCAATTTTCTAACCGAGTATATACATGGTTTATGGTATATATTGGTAAGTCACCTGACACCCTTATCACTACGATATTATAAAGTGAGTGGGTAGGCTCCAATGCCAAACTAGTATCATCACTAATACAAATCTCTTGCTGACATAACTACTTAAAACATTTCTTAGATTTTGTTTCTAATTCCTTTTTATAGCCAAGTATCTCTCATATTTATCTCTAAAAGTTATAAATTAAATCATTTAGGAATGACCACATATATTAATATTTATATTTGTATTTCTTCCTCTTTGATAATTATACATTATATTGAAAAATGTGTATCAACAAGTGTTGTTATATGATTTGTGGTATGTGTTACAATTAGATTGACTTGTTCATCCAAGTTGTTTGTGTTTTTATTTCAAGTGACGTAAAATAACACTAGATCATCAAAAATCATCACTATTAAAAAAATGTCTTTACCTTCAGAACAAAGTCGATCTACTTGTTTGTGTCTCCTACAGACTATGTTTTCCCACAAAATATAGTTGATTTATTCGACCTAGTCACTTACAATCTGATTGAACTATTTACCTTCTACATAGAGTTAACTTATTAATGTATCATTTAGACTCCATCAATTTCACCATCTACATAAAACAATTGACCAGTTTGAATATTTTTTATAGCCTATCTTGTCTACTCTATTACATGATAATGATGATTGGTTTGACCTATTATAATACTAGTCGATCCTCATTTTTACTAATTTTTTAGCTTCCCTATTTCATCATTATTTATTTATTTAATAACAATATATGATTTAATCAAACAAATATGATGCATTTTACCAATCCCAATAAGGTTCCTAAGGCACATCTTATGGTAGCTACTAAAGATCAAAGCAATGTCCATGTTTCTAATTACACTACCAAATATGAGACTCCTCCCCATTCTTACTGAACACATAACCCTTTATTTCATTATAAGATGAGCACTACCATGAGTACATAACCAGAATGATATTTTTCATGCAAAAAAAAACCTTCAACAAAGAGGAAAATATCCTACAGCCATCTATAACCTCATTATGGGACCTCATATAGGATAACCCATTCACCTTCCCTTAGATTTTTTAAAGGATTTTTGGAAATCCCTTTCTTTTCACCCCAACAACTCCCCTCTATTATCTCTCCTTCCCACACCATGACATCATATTCTATCTTATTGTACATCTAATCTTTTTCTACATACATGCCATGTATTTCTACAAACATGGGAGATTCAACTTCTAGTGGGGATATTAGAAATACCCATATCCCTAACCATGCTAGTAATGCATCCAATACTAATAATGAATCTAATGATACCAAAACTTATTTTTCTACCAATGCTTATTTTACTACTAAAGTTACTCATTCGACTAGTCCAGCATATGCTACACTTCATCCCACACTCAAAGTGAATCTCAAGTTATTAATACCTCACATAATACTAATGCATCACATCTGACATCCATTAGCCAAAATATTACTCAAACCAATCAAATTTTATTACAAATTATTAACTAAATGTATACATTTCAAATTTATAATGTAAATTAGATGATGTAAATTCAAAATCACCTCATATATCTCCAAAACCAACCTCACCATGTTTGACAAAGAGGAAGAGTTACTAATGCTCCACCACCTTCCCTTAGGGATTCATGTGCTAACCTCATACTACAACTCCCACATATAAAAAAAATATCAAATATTTACAAAATGAACCCCTAGTACTTTGAATCTACAATATTTGCTAGGTGGTATCACTCCCACCATTACTTATAATGTATCTACAGATCCTACCTTGCATTTTAAAACCTTTGAAAACCTTTATAAGTATTAGGTTAATCTTAATACTTTCATTTCCACTAAAATATTATCTAAAACAATTATAGGATATGTTTTAGATTGGTACAATAAAATTAAAACCCATTATATGACTAGCCTAGAAAACTTGGTGAACTCACTAGTCTAATAATTCCAAACTAGTGATCTTATTAAAAATAACTTACATCATTTTATAAATTATAAACAATTTGAAACTTTTACAACATAAGTCTTCATCAAACAATGGAAAAATCTATCTAACAAATTTGAGCATAATATGGTGGATGATGACCTCTTCCATTTATTTACTAATGTTCTCCACTGTAAATTATAGTATTTCACTCAGACCCTTTTTCCAAGAACCCTAAAAGAATATCTTAACCAAGCCAAATAATAAGACTAACTCATGCACCAATTTGAACCATCTCAAACTACAACAAGAACTAGCATGCATATCAAAAATAAAAATAATCATGTAACTAATGATGGTGTTACCAACAATTATGACAAAATACACATGATCCAAGTTATCTCTCCAAATAATAGCGTGTAACATGTTCCTCCCCCTAATGAAAATTCTAATCCTAATCCCACATTTTCTAAAAATAATCATACTAATGTTCAAAAACCATTGTCCCTAGCATAAATTCAAAAATATCTTCCAAAACCTCTACTAAAATTTCTTAACACTACTCATCGTACGAAATCATGGTATGATCCAAATAAATATTTTTAGTTTCATGTAAGTTGGGGTCATTCTCCTGAGACTTGTAGAAAATTAATATATTTTGCTATTGGGTTTATTCTTGGTCCTAACATTGACCATGAATCCTTTATATGAAAATATCAATATGCTTATGACATATTAGATAAAGATTACGAGACTCAAAAGAAAAATCAAGATTTAAACCAAGCTAATCCTCAATTATCTATCTACAAGGATCCCCTTCCTAACCACGAAGATAACATTGAACAACATAAACCTACTACTAAAAACATTGAAATTCTTATAGACTTTAACACCAATGAATGAAATGTGGTTAATATGACTAATATACGAAGAGCAGTTACTTATATTCATTTAAACCCAACACTTACACAAAACACCTCTTAAAAATTTTGAATTATTAAACATACTTCCCCATCCCATATAATTTAATTGAGCCATGAAGAATCAATACCCATATAAGTAACACTTCCAAATACACAAATTGACCATACTTTTAATACCACTGATATAACTTCTACTCGTTATCCAGTTTATATACGTGATAGAAATATCCTCAAACTTCCAACATTATTTCTTATAATCAACCACAATACATACCTAAACAAGCCATCACATAACTTAAAGTCACTCAACCTTCTTGTAATCAACCTAAAAAAACCATAACTTATCAACATACGTCTAATTACACATCTAACCCTACTTCCTAGGAGCTCTTACAACACTATGCATCTCTATCAAAAAATCTTATTATGGGTTATGATGAATGGGATCCTATTGTAGAACTTTTCCATATCCTATATTAAATCCCATTATTCAAGATAAGGATAACTTCTCCTCATCATCATAACTACCTAATGCAATTATTGTTTCAAATGAACATCCCTTGTCCTGCTCCTATATAACAAGAGGCTAACTTATCTAGATCCAAAGATAACATACTTCAATAATGTGAAGAGATGATCATCCATGTTGATAAAATAGTGTCCACTTACCTCTCACTTAAATTCCCCATATCTATTAAGATTCCTAATAAGATATTGCTTCTTCCAAATGATCCTCCTTTATTCATTAGTGTCCAAATATGTGATATCCTTGTTAAGTGTTCCTTAATTGATGAAGGTTTAAGCATTTGTGTTGCCTCCGTTGACATTATTAAACACTTGGATACTCCAAATGTAATATTAAATCCACATGTGATACATAAGAAGGCTGTGACAAAATGAAAATGCCTACTTTAGGTTGTGTTTGGCTTCCCATTATTATACATCCCATTACCATATGTGTGGAAGTCATGATATTTAACTTTCCACTTTCGTACAATATCTTACTCGATCAACACTGGACTCATCATATGAGATTAGTTTCTTCATATACATTCCAATATATTAAATTTCCTCATAATGGTTCTATATACAAGATTTAAGGGGACACAAATACATGGAATTTTAAATGATTCCAAGAAGATAATTTCTATAAAATAACCACCCTTGAAACCTTACCTAGTGTTCCATTTTTAAGATCCCAACACTTAAACTATCCCATCACCAAAATACATGATTATTTATCACATATCCTATTTCTAATTGAAACTCAAAATACATATTTGGCCTTATGATATAGATGAGGTCCACTGGGGTGTGTTAGGCTAGAATATTGACATAGGAGAACAAAAACAATATATAGGAACATGAAAACAACGGGGAAGGTGATATGGATATATTTCCTACATCAAAGCTAAATATTTCATGCATCTATTTCTTGAAAACTAATAAAATAAATTAAATGGAGTTCAAACCTCTATCTCATTTATGAAAAGACTTGGCAAAGAGAAAGGTTATAAAGGAACCTCAAAATAATATTAAACTATTACTTTTTAGCCTAGAACTATTGTCATAATATCAAATTCTCCACCAATTTATGTGCCATTTAAAATACATATGGAGCAAGTAAATTAATACATATAGAAGGTCTCTATAGTATCAACATGTACTGAGCCCAGTTCAAAGCCACAAGTGGAGCAAGAGAAAAAAAGAGGAGATAACAAGAAATAGTGTTAGATTCCCTATGTGTTATTACATAAGAGATTATATTAGAATAATTATCACTATAATTCCCCTATTCAATTTAAAACTAGTAGGAAATAAATAAAGAGGACTGTATAAAATAGGAGATAGAGTCGAGCATAGAAGAAGAGCCTAAAGTAGAATTAGATAACACTCAAGAGTTAGAAGTAATAATAAGAAAAGGAGTGGATGTAACCATATGACATGTTAAGAACATAGACTCTATAATATATCCCTAAGGAGATTTAGCCATTAGAGAAGAGATAGATCATAAAAAAAATGAAGGCAGAAAGAGATGACATAAATGAGGTAGACAAGGGGAAAACAAAATGGGAAGATAGAAACCTGTCATGAACATAATAAGAACATGATATTATTTGTAATAAATCCTAAAGTGTCTTAAAAGAGGAAGATCTCTTCATATATGAAATAATGAATCCCTACCATGCCCTAACATAAACTCACAATAAAATATCCTTTATTTTTGACACCTATGTAGATGAAACATGGTTCTAACTCCCAATGACTATGGATTAGAATTCTTTAGAAACCAGTACTAAGGAATTAGATTCTATTTTCATCAACAATATGAACATGAGTGATATTTATGTAAGGACTATGTTATTGAAATTAGATATAGAGGGTGCAATGAAGAACTTTTTGAGTAATTTAGCCTATCTAAATAAAAGGTACATTATGAATGAAGTGTCTCAAGAACTTTAACAATAATAAAAGAATAGAACTAAGTATAAAATGAGATCAAGGAATATCATGAGAAGTGCTTAGCAGTAGAACACAAGGTTGATAAAATGGAGCTTAGAGCTCTAAATTTGTGTAAGTAAGCCATAAAGAATTAGATAATCCGAATTAGCAAAATATATATTTATCAATTTAATCATGTGGAGATGTTCGAGACAATATTTGATAAATTTATAAAAAGAGGGATAGGCACTGAAAATGCATGAAAATAGAAAGATATACCCTAATTTGAGCTCATTAAGGACCTAAAAAATTTTAAGGACATGTTGAATAAACTATCATAGATTGCATTGGTGGTAGAATAATTATTTTGAAATTTATTATAAAAAAACAACCATATTAAATTCACACTACACATAATGGAGTAGGACTAGAAAACTCTATCAAACCATATTTATATAAATAAAACAAAGGAGTGCATGAAAATTTTGTAGGAAGTTAAAGAAATGGGTTACACAATATAGTCAAAGAAAAAATAATTTGAGTTGCATTTATTAGAGCTATAGTTCAAGATGATTCATGAATACATTTTCCTTGAGGATACAAAAAAATAATCTACCTAGAATATAAATAATGTGAATGAGCATGATGAAAAAATTTAGGAATAACCTCCAATGATAAAAGAATTGATCATGCCAATATTAAATATCATTATGAATATATAGGGTATGCTATTAAAATAGGCCGATTTTGAAGAAGAGATGAAGCGAGTTGCTTGTATATTCTTTGATTCAATGAAATAATGTGGGATCAATTTATTTTATTTAATAAATTCTTTGATTTTTTGAATAAGGGTGATGTCTTAAGAAGCATGGAAGAGGCAATTGGTGAGATGTAAGGAGGATCCTTGAGCTTAGGAGCTTACGTGAAATATAACATGCATGATGGTGATATGACTAAGTAATGTATAACCAATTTTTAGAATAGCTCATATAAATAAAATGAAGCTAAGGCCTAATAGGAGAAAGAGGTTAGAATGTATTTTGAAGATGGCAAACCAATTTAGTTTACGGTGATGTTGACTTTGTAGTTGTCTAGAAACCATCACTAAGGAAGTAATTCATAGAACACACAAATAAATAAATACACTTTTATGCTCCTAATATACATGGAAGCCAAATAATGACATGTACCAATAGAAATAGTCCATGTATATGCACATGACAATGCAGTCAAATAAATGACATAAGTGACCGCTTGTCAAAATTAGAGCTATCTGATTCATCATAAATCATGGGGATAAAATAATAGGAGTTATGATATATAATTGGCTTATGGTAAGTATTTTTGTTGCTATGGAGAATGGTAAGGTAGATATATTTGACCAATGTTTACCATTAACTTCCAACTGGAGGACACTCACATCAGTTGTTGACTGGTGTCAGTTGAGTGACCTACTAATGTGAATGGATTTGAGACTCCTATAAAATGAATAGGCATAGGATGGTAAATAAAGTGACATTTCAATTATTAAAATTAAATTTTAATTTTGATAGATATGATTTTCAAAATTAAGCAATTTTTTTTACCATAATGGTTCCAGAGTTCTGAAGATAGGGAGAGGATTAATGAAGATAGTTTGTAATATAGTCAAGTTCTATGGAGCACACTTGAATCATGATATACTTAATTAAGGAAAAGATTATTAATGATGTTATTTTTTTTCTTTACAAATTTAGAGTAGTTTTTGCATGCTAAGAATAATGTTTTATTTTTTTAATGAAGTATCAGTTAGTGAAATGATGGATACTTAAGAGGAAACATTTTGCTTTTGATATTCTTTATTATTGTTTCTTTATGTTGGTACATTAGTTATTCCATAAATTTTTTCACATGATTTTTCACTCATTTCCACATGATTCATATAATAATGTATAATGGTGAAAGTATCTATGTTCATAAAAGTGTTCACTTATTACATCAAGATGAATACTTAAAAAAATGTAGAGTTTTTATGTTATTGTTAATTTTATTTAGTTTTTTGTTGTCTCATGTTAGTGAAGCAGCACAAGCTATTATATAAATATGAACACATATAAAAAGGTACACACATGATAAAATTAAAATGTATCCATTTCAAACTAACCTCAATCCTTCCTTATTTCATCTCTCTACACCTTAGTGAGTACATGAGCACCAATCACTTGATATTCCTATGTAAAGAGAGTAAGTAATGGGATGCATGTATATACCATCATGCATGAGACCAATAAACTTTTAATAATGACCATGGGAATTTCTATCCTATTATCAAACATGGTTGGCCCTAAATATTTTAAAAAACATTTTGGCTTGAAATTGACCACTTCGAGCCAATGTAAGTAGGCTTGAATCTAAGTACCTTTAGTTATGTTATATTTTATAAGTTTAGAATATTGTTTGAATTTTGGGACCATACAAAATGAATAGTATTAAATAGAATTTTTAAAATCTATGTAGTAAACCTATTTTTTTTAACAAAGACACTATTAGTATTTTTTCAAACCTTCACCACTTACCATTTAAATTTAGAAATGAAATTCTAGGATTGATCACATTAGTCCAAAATTTAATCTAATTGGCATGATTAGGCATATTTGGAACTAGATTCCAAGTTTACACTATGAGTCAAATGGTAATCTCATGATTTAGGAGTGATTTGTTAATTAAAAATATAGTATAGGGGATTTTATATAAGCTATCTATCTATTCAAACTAGGAAGTGATGAGACCATGGTCAGAGATAATAATATCTAGGTGGAAGGCCACACCTTTCCTACCATAAATATAAAAATTCAAACATGTGTTTAGTAGAAAGCATAACATGATCAACAATTTTTATAAAAACATGAAAGCTAACACATAAATTATACATAAACTAAATATTTTGGTATAGTGACCATCGTGGAAAATTAAGGTTTAACAAACCTAATTGGTTTAAAAAAATAGAACTAGGGTCCACCCTTCCGAAAATACCACCGCATTACCTAAGAATCCTCATTTTCTATAAGTAACTTAATAATATTAAGGTCATTTTATAATATCTAATTAGAAAGATGCATATTCTCAGCTAACCATTGCATTAATGATTATATTCCTAGGGCACTATTAGGTTCATAGAGATTATTTCACCCGAATGAACAACCATCAATGTTTAAGTGACCCATATGACATGATGCAAGGATTCATTCCAAGATGGAATTTAACATAATGGGAAATGATTTGGGAAATAAATATATTAACACCACCATTTTTTTCCTTATGCGAGGTGGAGTATTTCATGGCCTCTAACTAGATATTAGTAATTACTATTAAAAATATTTTTTGAATTAGTCTCAAAGATTGGGAAAACATAGTTTAAATTATACTTTGAGACTACTTAATTACCTATAATACATTGAAAAAGTACACTCCTTTTTATTTACTATCTATTTAATAGGTAGTCTTAAAAGTGGAGTTCATTGTACCATCACTAAGCATATTATGTGTATGGTGCCTAGAGATAAATAATCAATAGGCATCTGGATAAAGTAAAAAATAAATCTAGATGAAAAGTGAATTTTAGCTAGATGGATAAAGGATCTTGATAATTAAATTCATTATTGGTCACATTACTTGTTTGATGGCTAAACTTATTATATGAGATTACATGATTATATATGGATACATTGATTTATTATATTGTGTGATATGATATTTATAATTCCATGATCTATATCATGCATGTCACTATTTTTGATTTATTATACATTTTACCTATGTTTCATGGTCTTTACCATGCACAAAGTGGGGCATACTATTATTGTATGTTTCATTTGTATATCTCATCATCCTAGGGGCATTTTATTATAAATTTCCATATTGCATGTCCCTCTTCACAATTACATCAGGTTATATTACTTGTAAATCTACTTATTAATATTACCACCTATATCTCATTATTTGGGGTATGATGCACTCTATTTATATTAATAATATATTACTTATATGAAGATTACATTTCTCCCAATATATTCCAAATATTTTAATCACATTATGGTTATTATATTAGTTACATATATTGTTATATCTAGTCCATTTAAGACATTTGGTTACATTGGGGTATATCACTTTCCATTCCTTCTTTCATTTACATGCTTAATTTATATGCTTCTAAGTTAACATATTAGAATAGTATTTCAAATTTCATATTGAGCTTACATGATGAAATTATTCTTGTAAATTCAATGATTTAAAAAACTTCTCTTGATTTATATGTTACACATGGTACATTTAACCCTTTTATTTTGATATTAATGATTTCTAAAAGTGATATCTTAGTTCAAAAGGTTGTATTTATCCAACCTATTTTCTCACCATTTATAGTTTCCTAGCAAAATAAATGATGTAGTTAGTCCAAGTGGAGCCAATAGTTACCATATGCATGCTTCATTGGTCAATAAGTATGATTTTCACCTCTCTACATGGATCAATAGGATCTAACTTTCCATTAACTTAAAACCTAATGAAATAATGCTAAATTTCATGTTTACTTTTAATTTTTTAATAGTGGAAACATGTATTGCATAATAACTAGTTTATTCATCTCTTTTTTTATTTTTTTAATTGCTAATTATGTTTAATTTTTAACATTAAAATCAATTTATGAAGATATTAATATAGTTATATGAAATCAAATTTTATTTTAAGTGATTTTAGTTGTTGATATTGATGTGTGGGTGATTTATTCTCAAGAAACATACAATTTAACTTCCATACCTTTTACGAAATGTTCGAGTATTCATTATATTTATTTACTTTGATACACATGCACATATGTGCCTATGCCCACATGGAAGTGGATCATTAGGTAAAAACCTATTTTTTGTTCAACTCATGTGATTGTGGCATATTTGTCATGCCTTTTTCTATTTAGTTCATTTGTTTAATTTTAGTCCATTTCAACACACTTTCCCTTCTAATTATACCCATTCATAGTTTTATATCATTTATACTCTCTCATGAACATCTTCAATTTTTTTACATTTCTACATCATGATCTATCAAGTCGTCATTCAAGTCAAATTGATCTCTATTTCTTAATAGTTATCTAGAAATACCATTTTTGATGCTAGATAAAAGTGATTTAAGTCTTTTCCATTGTTGAATTATGTGAGAGTGTGTCACACATTTATTTCAAAATCCTATATATACACATGTACTCATGTAGAGAAAATAGGTAACTTTTCACCTGTAGCTTTGTTTGAGCTCTTCAACACACCAAAATGACCATCTCAAAAATTTGTTGCTACCCTAATCTATGATTTCCACTTAGAGGTGTTTTAAATATCTTTTTGAGGCCAAATTTGACTATCTAAGGGTTCAAATTTATAGTTTATTATTTTCTTTAAGAATTTTCTATTTCTAGAAATTATATATTTTTATGAACGAAAGTGAAATTCAGTTGAAATTCATCCAATAGGATAATTTTAGTGTCTAGAGTATTTTGGAAGATTTTTAGAACTCCAGCTACTTGCATGCAAAACTTAATATAGATAATAGCTACTAAAAATAGATTTATTTTAAAAAAAATAGTTTTTTTCTAAATTTTTGCATGTTAAACCTAATTTTAAGTTGAGACTTATTTAAGCATAGTTTATATTGTAAATAATAGAAGGAAATTAGTATGAATTAATTCTAAGTATTTTTTAGATGTTGCCCTATTGGTAATTTTATTACCTTGATAGTTTTTTGGTTTTATTATTTGGTATGAGAGCAAGGTTGAATCCTGAAGGAGTAAGAAATGGAAAGATGAAGAGGAGGTATTGAGTAGATGAACCATAATATAAAAGAGATACAGAGGAAATTGTAATAATAAATAGAGGTTATCACCAATATAAAAATAAGACATGGTGGTGATGAAGCTGAGGAGGACACAGATCATGAATATGAAATTCAATAATTATAAGAACAAAAGTATCAACCACCATCAATTGAAGAAAGGATGGTTAAAGATTCAGAAGGAATAAATTAAAGAATAAAAGTCAATGTTATAGATTATGGAAGTAGTTTAAAAATAGAGGAATTGATAGATTGGATGAATAGCATGGAAAATTTCTTTGAGTTGAAGACTATGAGAGAGGATAAGAAGGTAAAGTTTGTATGCATAAAATTGAAAGCTCATGCAATGATTTGGTGGGATCACCTGAAAAAATAGAGATATGGAAAAGGTAAAGAGAATATTAATTCATGGAAAAAGATGGAGAAGAAGCTGAGGGAGAAATTTATTCCTATGTATTAAGCGTAAACGCTATATGGAATATTTCATAATTTGAGGCAAAAAATATCACAATATACAAGAGTATACAAATGAGTTTTATAAGGTTTCTATATGAGTAGATCATGATGAAATAAAAGACAATATGGATTTAAAATATGTAATTGGTTTAAAATATACTATTTAAGATGACTTAAGTATTCATAAAATACTTTGCATGGTGGAGGATTATTAATTAGGTTTGAAGGTAGAAGAAAAACAAAATAGATAGAATTTAATAAGAACGTCTCTTGGTCAAAGAAGATGTGTGTTTAATACCACTATACGTGGGCCTAATAATAATAGAGATGAATCATCATTTTGTGAAAAAAGGCAAGATAATAATAGGTAAAGGTTTCAATACCAACAAAGAGGATGAGGGTTTTAGAGATGATGAGATTATGGTGGTGTTAGAGGATGGTTTTTGAATTAGCAAAGATATTATAATTATTATAGATGGGGAGATTAAGGGCACAAATTATTTGAGTGTTTGAACTAAAAAGATCAAGGAAGTCAGTAAGAAGATCACCCGGGAGTGAATCTAGTTGAGGTTAAGATAGAAGAGTGAAATACTGAAGTTACACTATCAAATGTTGGAGAGAATATCATGATGCGAAGGTAAATGATTGCTCCAAAAAATGAACAAGTGTAAAATAAAAATGGTGACAATGTATGGTTGGAATCAAACATTTTGAATAAGTAGTAATTTAGGAGAAAAAGTATGCAAAGTAATTATAGATGGTGGTAGTTATGAAAATATTGTTTATAAAGAAAAGATAGAGAAATTCAATTTATAATGTGAAAAACATCTTAATATTTATCAAATTTCATGGTTTAAGAAAAATAATGAGGTTATAGTAGATAAAAGGTTCTCAATCAAGTTTTATAGAGGAAAAACTTATGATGATGATATATAGTGTGATATTATTCTTATGGGTGCATGTTATTTGTTATTGGGGAGACCATGCCAATTTGACAAGAAACTAATTCATGATGGAGCAAATAAAACCTACGCTTTTTGGAAAAGTCATACAAAGTTAGTTTTGTTACCTCTAAATGAGTAAGAGAAGACATTAAGCATGCTATCTAATAAAGAATTTATCAAATATACGAAGGTGGCAGGTTGTTGTTATGTATTAGTTGTAAATAAGGAAGACACAAAAATGGTACAAATACTAACATAAGTAGCAAGATTGTTAAAATAATATTCATATGTTATGATTGATGAGTTAATAGATGGTTTACCACTAAAGAGAGATATTAAACATCATGTTTATTTGATTCTAAGATAAACCCTACCTAATCAAATAGATTATAAGATGAATCCAACTGAACATGCAAAATTAAATAAATAGGTTACTGAATTATTAAGAAGCTAATAAGGGAGAGCATGAGCCCATTAAAACACAAATAATCCTAACTCCAAATAAATATATAGGATGGATAATGTGTGTCGATAGTAGAGAAATTAATAAAATTACAATCAAGTATAGGTTTTACATACCTCATTTACGAGATATGATGGATGTGGTTATAGGAGAAAAATATTTTACCAAGATTGATCTAAGGAGTGGTTATTATCAGATTCAAATTTATGAAAAATATGAGTGGAAAATTGCATTCAAGACTATGTATGACCTACGTGAGTGGATGGTGATGCCATTTGGATTATCAAATGCACCTAACAAATTTAGGAGGATGATGAATACAATGCTGCAAGAATATATTGCTAAGTTTGTGGTGATTGATTTTTAAAATATTTTGATATTGAATAAGACTAAATAAAAACACTTAAAATATTTGAGAATGGCATTGGATATGTTAACAAAAGAGTTGTATACAAATTTGAAGAAGTGTAGCTTTAAGCAGAGTAGTTTGGTATTATTGGGATTTATAGTTTCAACAGATGGTGTGAGAATGGATAAGTAAAAGATATAGGTCATTTTCAAGTGTCTTATTACAAAAATAATTATAGAGGTAATAAGTTTCCATGATTTAGACACTTTTAACAAAAAAAATTATAAGATAATTTAGTAGTATTGTGGTACTAGTAACTTTTTGTATGAGAGGAAATGAATTTACATAGATTAGAGTAGCCATATAAAGCTTTTAATTTTTAAAGAAGAATATTATAGAAAGAAAAATTTTAACATTAATAGATTTTAACAAAGTGTTTGAGGTTGATTGTGATGTTTCATTTATGGGAATTGATGTTATGTTGAGTCAACAAGGAAAGCCAATAACATATTTTAGTGAGAAATTCAATGATGTAAGAACAACTTATTCTACCTATGGTGTTGAAATTTATGAAATTGTACAAGCATTAAGACACTAGATAAATTACTTGGTGCCTAAGGAGTTTATCCTATTTACAGATCAGGAGTCTTTGAAGTATGTGAATACACAAAAGAAATTGAATAGTAGGCATGCAAATTGGGTAACTTTTCTGTAGAGGTGTATTTTTGTGTTGAAATATCAATTAGGAAAACAAAATTAGGTAGCTAATGCATTGACCGAAAGAATAGAATTATTAACTACTATGGTGAGTGACGTAGATAGATTTGAAGCTATCAAAGAATTATATCATACCGATCCATATTTTGGAAAGGTAGTTGAGTAGTGTAGGAATCCATTATTAGGTGGGATAGAAACTAATCATGGTGACCATATCATAGAAGAAATTTATCTCTTCAAAGGAAAATAATTATGAATTAAATTTGGCTCTCTATAATACAATATAATAAGAGATTTACATAGTGGAGGTTTGGATGGACATTTTGGTAAGATGAAGATAATAGATTTGGTAGATGAAAAGTATTTTTGGTTAAATATGGAGAGAGATGTGACAAGGTATATTTATAGGTGTAGGATATGCTAGGTGGATAAAATACATGCACAAAATACTAAACTTTACATGTCATTACCTATTCCAAGAGGACCATGGATAGATTTGAGTATGTATTTTGTGTCGGGATTATCAAGAACACAAAGAGGTAATGATTCAATTTTTATTATTGTAGATAGCTTTTCTAAAATGGTTCATTTAATTGAATTTATGAAAATCAATGATGCCACTTGAGTTAAAAATTATTTTTTAATGGTATTGTGAGATTGAATGGTATTCCAAGAACTATTACTTTAGATAGGGACACAAAATTTATAAGTCATTTTTGGAGGACTTTATGAAAAAAAAGGGCACTAATCTAAAATTTAGTAGTGCATATCACCCAAAAATAGATGGATATATATAATTTATGAATAGGATCTAGGAAAATTTATTGATATGCATAGTAGGAGAGAAGCCCAAGCAATTGGAGTTAGCTTTACCACAAGCTAAGTCTACATATACTAATTCAATGATCAGATCAATAAAAAAATAACCACTTTAAATTATTTATGGGAAAAATCCTATGGTTATTTTAAATTTTGTACAATTACAAATTACATATCGAATTAGTGATGATGTAGAAGTATTTGGATAGCATATGCAGCAATTACAGGGAGTAAAATAAATTTATAGGAAAGTAACGAGAAATATAAATCACTAGAAGATGTTAGAATAAGACCGAATGTATTTAAAGAAGGAGAGTTGGTAATGGCTTATTTGAGTAAATAAATATTTGAAAAAGGCACGTACAACAAGTTCAAGTACAAGAAAATTAGTCCATGCAAAATTGTGAAAAAAAATAATGACAATATTTACGAAGTGAGTTTACCATATAATTTTGATATCTCTCTAGTATTTATTATTTTAGATTTATATGAATTACATGGAGAAGATGGTGAAGGTGATGAATATGAAGAAGTGAATTGGCAGTAGTAGGTTCCAAAGAAGAAGAAGAAAAATATAGTACAAGTTTTGGATATGAAGATAGTGAGTAGAAGACAAGAAAACTATAACAGGTATTTGGTCTAATGGGAAGGATTGTAGCAAGAAGACAACACTTGAATTATATAATGAGATCTAAAGAAGATTGACAAAGAAAAATCTTTGCAATACAATTAGGGTGATTAAAAGAGTTGAGTTGTTTTCAACCAAAGTAGAATGATGCAAAAAAAATAGGCCAACTTCTAGATGCCATAAATTTTGACCCATAGCTCCACTTGAGTTCTTCCACATGCCAAAATGAATGATTTAAGGTGTTTTTGATATTTTTTAGAGTTTAATTGTGACCATCTGAAGGTCTAAAATTGTATTTTGTTGATCTTTTAAGGAATTTTCTATTTTTAGAAATTATATATTTTCATTACCAGATGTGAACTTTAATTAAAATTTATTGAATAGGATAATTTTAGTGTTTAGAGTATTTCAGGAGATTTTTAGAGATGAATGCACTTGCATGCAAAACATACTAAAAATAAAAACTTGTAAAAATAATTTTTTTTAAAGATTTTTTCTTTTTTTTTTTTTTAATTTTTTCATGTCAAATATAATTCCATGTTGAGGCTTATTTAAGCATGTTTTGGGTTTTAATTAATGAAACAAAAAAAATATGAATCAATTCTAAGTATTGTTTCATATTTTGGCTTATTGGTAATTGTATTATCTTTATACTTTTTAGTTTCATTATGTACCCTAAGCCATTTATCTTATGATAATATCTTAATCACCAAGTGATCAATTTATTGAGTTTCCCATTGAATCTATCTATCTTGCACTTGTCAAGAAGCATAAAAACTCATCAGTTTCTAACCTCATCATCTCTTAAAGTCTTTCGATTACATACTTTTACCAAAATATGGTTATATTAAGGAGCATATATATTAATCATTGATTATTTTAAGTACACAATGTGAAATAATTCCTCTCAATTTGGTTAGGTCACTCACATTCATAGAAATACATGAGAGTTTACAATATGCGTAGTTACAACCCTCAAGTGAGCCTCAACCACTAACCTTGAAAATCGTATTTAGTCTTGAAATATTGGGGAGAGTTATTTTTATATTAAAGGGGAATAAATTAACATGAATAAAAACAACAATTATTATTAGAAAATAAAATTTTCTAAAATTTTGATTCTAACGAATGATTCATACAAGTTTTAGCCTTGAAGAATCAATAGAGCCATATTAATATATGTTTCTCACATTTGGCCAAACATGTCATTTTTAGTGATCTAGAAAGGTGGTTTGAATTTTTCAATGCCTATAAAAATTAGTCATCATCAGAAAATAGAATGTGATTCTTGAAATATCCTCTACACAATTCCACAGTTTGATTCCAACATCAACAAACATTTCCAAAAGGAAGGAAAGAAATATTCAAGTACACATCTCTCTTTACCCCTGTTTACTTATTTCAATTATCAATATTTATATATTTCTATTTCAATTCTACATTAGGGTATGCCTAATTTACTACATTTATCTTATATCTCCATAGGGGCCTTATTTTAAATAATTAACATAGTATATTGAAAATGATTGCACCATTTTTGTGAAACATACCATAAAAAGTCATTAAGATATTACAACAGTCATTCACACTCCTATGTATGGGACATAAAAATTTGTATACTTGAAAATATGTAGGAGTGATAGAAGATAAAAGATTGAACTACCAAATATGAATACCTATTCTAACAAGATGACAAATTTTTAAGATGGTTTGCTTACACTATTTATGTCTTGTAGGATAACATATGCAGTTATTGCAAAATTCACCATCAGTTATTAATTCATTGTTAAAACTATACATAACACCCAATGATCAATTTGATAACTATGTTCTCCAAAAACATTCCCATTGTTCCTTTAGTTGCTTTCATTTTCAAGTATAAAACATTAAAAATAACGTATTCAATGATATTTCTAGAGTAAAAAATAAATAAAATAGGATGTGGGATGTTAGTTAAGAATGTCAAAAAATAATAACAATAGATATGCAATGATAAAGGAAATATAATCTATATTGTTTAATTATAAATAAGGTTCTCATGGAAAACACATTCTATTTTCTTAGTAGAAAATACAATGTTTTATCATGTATTATGCCTTATCTATTTTTTTAAGTTTACTTTTTCAATCCAATGTTGTCTTGGTGTGAAATATGAGTTGTAGGCTAAGAATGTTGAAAACCAATAACAATAGTTATGTCATAGAAAATAAAATGTATTGCATACTTTTTAATAATAAATAATGTTCTTATAGAATACAAATTTTGTTATTTTGTAGATGTAAAAATGTGCATATTATTTTTATATCAAAAATGATTGGAAGATGAATTTTTTTATTTTTTTATTATTAATTACAAGTAGTGGTATTAATACACTCTTAATAAAAAAAAGGTATTAACACACTTTAATTTTAGTAATTAAGACACTATCATTTTAATAAATAATACACTTTTTGGGATTATTTTTTATTTATAATAATAAATAACACAATTTTGTAGTGTGTAATATTTAAAATATTAGTAGTTGTAAATCTCTCTATAAATTTATAGAAAAAAATCCATATTATTGACAGTCTAGGTTTGTTGTTATAAACAATAGTTTTCTAAAGTGAAAATACAAAATAAAATAGTGGTTTCTCAATTTCATAAATTTTTTTTTTACAAGTTTAATGTGGTAAAAAAAATACATTATTATGAAACATTGTGTAAAATAATTCACTCAAAATTGGAATCCACAACAATATGTAACATTATTTATGTGATGTTTATTAAAAATTTTGTTTGAAATGATAAGGTGAGGAAAACATTGAAATACTTGAAGAATGGTTGTGTATATATCCTTCTCTTGAATCTCCTTTTTTTCTTTGTATATAAATATAATTGTTGTATTTTTATGTCTTCTCTAAATTAAATAAATCCTATCATGTATGTTTGTTTGTTTCACTTGATGCATGAAGTTATCTTCTCTTCCTACTTATCATCCTTTATGAGATTTTTTTTTAAAAAATATTTAATGTCTTTCTAAGAGATTTTTTTTCGAATCAAAATTTTTAGTGCCATTATTTATAGTCAAATTAGTAAGACAATGAAAAAACAACAATGACCATGATAAGATATTATAAGTGCTTTTTGAATGCTAATATGTAGATACATATGCTAGGAATGCAACACCCACATAGCCAACACCTTTATAAAATAAAGGCACACAGTTCCAAGTCCTCACAAGAAGGGAGATGCTCATTTTAAAGGTTGGCAGTATAAATTCTACACTTGCCATGTTTGTAGTAGGTTAAATCATACAAGATGCTTTAAAATTATTCTACTCCTGTATCCATCTTAAGTACTAATTGAACATTTTAAAATCAATTTACAAGCACTTCATGCTCCAAAACATAGAGTTTAAATAACATAACTCATCTAGATCAATATATATTATTATCATATATAATATAGCTTGAAGGCATTCATTACATTCAAAGAGAAAAATAAGGGATAGAGTAGGTATACACCACACACACACACACACACACAAACACACACAGAAATATGCCTTAATACAAAAACATACTGTATAAATACAATTCTATAGTGATATTGATTTAACATAAGGAAAACACCTAAAACTAATGCTCATGGCTTCACATGGTTTCCCACGTTATTCTCCTTCATTTAGCTAAGATGTTTTTGTGCACAACAACTATCAAACCAAAGAAATATGTAATAAAGAACTAAGACATAGTTAAGCAAGGTCAGATGCATTGCATAAAGTAATCATATGAAATTCCACATTGCAAATAGGTAGAAAAGCTGAAAGAGTTAAATAGATAAACCCCTGTAGCCACATCATCTTAGTAAGTAACAATAATTTTTCCAAATTTTCTCTAAAATATTTGTAAACTCAAACATAAAAAACTCATCCGATATACAGATTTTCTACTAATGCATATGAACCCTTAACTATAAGGCCAAATTGAGGTTTTAAAAAAATGTATCGACTTTCTATGAAATTGATTCTGAAATACATAGAAGGACTTGCAATACACTTGCTATGCCAAAAAATGTATAATGCAAAACAAGACAAATAAAGTATCTATCTGCATGCTAAAAATACCGTCAAACAATTTCCATGGAATCAATCCAAAAAATCTTGATATAAAACATGACAAAAAATAAGTATTTTTATTCTTGTTTAAATTTCACATGGAATCAATTCTAAAAATCTGGATCTAAAAATGACAAAATAAGTATTTTTCTTCGTGTTGAAATCTTGTCAAACAATTCACATGTGATCTAAAATAAGGTGAATAGATAGCATTTCCTCTTGTCAAAATTTTACCAAATAGTTTGTATGTCATCTAAAATAGGGCAAAAGAAGGAATTTTCAAGATCTAAAGCAGGCAGACAAAAATTTGAATCCAAAACAAGGCAAATTTTTTTTCTCCTGAACATTTTGTCAAACAATTTACATGAAATTTGAAACATGGCAGTTGGTTAGTTGTGTAGCTTATGACCATATAGAAGAGTATTATAATATTCAGATTTATCATTTTAATGACACAAATAAATTAGAATAATAATAAATATAATGAATTATCATTGAAAAATTTAAAACAATTCACTGGCTAAAAAGGCTAGAAACATATTAAGCTTTTTGCATACCTACATTGAAATTTGTGTAACTCCAAGAAGAAGCAGTCGAACAAATTTAGGTTAAAATCATACAACCATCAAATGTTACAGTTGATTGCAGCAGTGAAAAATTAAAATGAAATTTAGTTCCTAGGGTTTTGATTTTTCAATGTTAACCATTTTTAAAAAAATTTAATAGTTATATATATATATATATATATATATATATATATATATATATATAATTTTATTTCCATACCAGGTTTACAAAAATTCCAATAAAAATGTAATATGAACCATGGATTTATATACACAAAAATACACCAATAACATATAAAATTCAGATTAGACTTCAGTTGTTGTCCCATATCTTGAATTATTTTTTAGTAATCTACAAAATTTTCACTATCTTTTGTCACATCATCTTCCTATTCTATCATTCCAATTTTCACACTCTAAATTTCTAAACCTAAACCCAAGGATTTATTTTAAAAACACATAATTTAACTTTACCTTATGTTGCTAATTTATGCAAGCATCCTTCTCCCTCGCATATTTGAAATAAAATAATCAAGAAATATAAGTGAGGAATTAGCAATTTAAAAATAAAAATAAAAGAATATGTTCTGAAGCTTAGAATTTTGGGCATGAAAATATCTCTCCTAAACCAAATTTTTAACCAATATTGTGTGTAAATTAGGGTTTAAACAGATGGAATGACCAATTGACATGTGTCAGATGTGAGTTATATAAACAAAATAGATTAAATGAAGAATGATATACAGGGGTGCATATAAGTTACTCTTCTACATCTTTCTGAAGCTTGTCATTGAGTGTAGACAAATCTCGACGCTATTTGATCCCAAATTGGAGCTCCTTGTTTAAATATTCAATTTGGTTGTGCAGATTATCTATTTCCACTTGCAATTGGCCATTTTAGCAAGCAATATCTACTTTATTGAGGATCCCTATGGTCTCCCTCCTAAGCAATTAGAGATACTCATGATCGAAAACAGTTCATTTAAGTTATAATTGTAATTTGCAGCACTTGTAATATTGGTGACAATTTTCTCTTTCCTTTTGGAAATGGAGATAAATGCATATTTGTAGTCTATTGAAAGTGAAGAGGGGCTTTCTGAGTTCATTGAAACCCTTGACTAAAATGGGATGTGGTTCTGCTTGATTTGAAATAGCTAAGAAAAAAATGCAGCATATACAGAGTATGTGATACATAATAACAATAGTCTGAGCAGAACATAATAGAAGAAAAAAACATTCAAAGTGTTGAAAAGTGATGCTGAAGTGCAGTTCACTTAGTTCTATTTTTAGACTATTAGTGTAAATTTAGTTTGCATGAACAGTTTTGTGTGGAGCTAAATTTAGACAGTTAGTTGATTTTTAGTTAATATATTTTTTAGAAAAAATAAAGCCTCAGAAAGGCTAGAGTTAGTTTTAGTTTCTATTATATGCAAATTATTAGTTAGATAAATTTAAAATATTATATTCAATAATTAGAAAAGCATGTTCACATGCAATTCTATTAATACATTGTAATTGATCTTTATTTTCAAGAAGAAGGAGAATGATTCCAATTTTTTGAAGAAGTATTTTTTATTTTTGCAACTATGATCTCTTCTGTATTATGAATATTGCATATATTTGGCTATGATTTACTTTTATTTAAAAATTCTACATTTGGTATCAGATCAAGTATTTTTCTTTTGGGTTAAAGATTTAGTAGTTGGAATTTTACCAAAAATTTATCATGTCAATTTTTAACTCCTTGCCCATTCTAGAATTTGATGGAAATGAGTATGATTATTGGTGTATCAAAACGATGACTTTTTTGATAGAAAAATATTTGTGGGAGATTATTGAATCAGGTTATGCAGAGCCAGTTGATTGGAATGCCCTCACAATAAATGATAAAATAGCTAAGAAGGAGGCTAAGA
Organism: Torreya grandis; assembly: GCA_037957365.1. Classification (NCBI taxonomy): domain Eukaryota; kingdom Viridiplantae; phylum Streptophyta; class Pinopsida; order Cupressales; family Taxaceae; genus Torreya; species Torreya grandis. The sequence continues at coordinate 693,938 of JARHVA010006076.1, read as the reverse complement.
AGAAGAATGCTTAAGCCTTATTTCATATATAAATAGCTCTAGATAAGAGCTTATTTCCATGAATTATAGGAGCAGAGACAACAGAGGATGCTTGGAAGACTCTAAAAGAAGCTTACCAAGGTAGTGATCAAGTCAAAGTTGTCAATTTATAGACATTGAAGAGAGATTTCGAGAAATTGAAGATGCAAGAAGCTAAAAGTGTGAGTAAAAGATGTGGTCAATAAGATGGCTACACTTGGTGAAATTGTGAACAATGAGGTTGTGATCAAAAAAGTGTTGAGGACTCTCACACCAAGGTGAAACCATGTTTCCATAATCGTAGAAGAAAGCAAGAATTTGTCTACCCTTCAATTTGATCATCTAGTTGGATCTTTGATGTCTCATGAAGAAAGATTGAGAGATTCATTTGGAGAAAGTGATGAGAAAGCTTTTTCCTTCAAATTACAAATCACAAAGAATGAAGATGCCAATAGTAGCGTCAAAATTAATCAAGGCCAAGGTAGAGGTCAAAATCAGAATTACTCAAGAGGAAATAGAGGCAGAGGTGGTTTTTGATGAAGAGGTGGTTTCAGAGGAAGAGGTAGAGGTCAATTTGATAAAAGAAATATCTAGTGTTATCATTGTAACAGGTATGGCCACTTTAATTATGAGTGTAGATTAAAAGAGGGTAATAATGGTAAAAGTGTTCATTATGTCCAAGAAGGTGATGAGAATCCTCCAGATAATTTATTTTTATCTTATGACAAATCTAAAAATATTTCTAAATATGTTTGGTATTTAGATTCAGGATGTTCTAACCACATGTCAGGGAATGAATTTTTTTTTCTATAATGGATGAAAGTTTTAAATCCAAGATCAAACTTGGTGATGACAAATCATTGGAGGTTGCCATAAAAGGAGCTATGAAAGTCCATACAAAAGAAGGTATGAACAGTGTTAAAGACATTTATTACACTCCAAATTTAAAGAATAATTTGTTGAGTGGTGGACAATTATGTGAGAAGAATTATAAAGTTGTATTTGAAAATCAACAATGTATAATTTATGATAAGAATCAAGGAAATAGGGTGGTAACAGTTGTGCCTAGGACAAAGAATATGATGTTTCTATTGAAGTTTGGTGAACATAACAAGAACCTTGTCAATATGGCATATGAGGATACAAGTTGGTTGTGGCATCTCAGGTATGGGCATTAAAATTTTCATAGTTTGAAGATTCTAACATCAAAAGCATTAGTTTTTGGTTTACCTAAGGTTGAAGAGGACAAGGAAGTTTGTGAAGGATGTGCTAAAGGAAAACATGCAAGAGAGAAATTTCCAAAAGGAAATGCATGGAGGGCCCATTATCCACTCTAGTTAGTTCATTCAGACATTTGTTGTCCTATGCAGACAAAGAGTTTGGGTAAGTCATCATATTTCATTACTTTTATTGATGATTACTCACGACAGTGTTGGGTTTATTTTTTGAAGACCAAAGGTGAAGCTCTTAAGACATTCAAGAGGTTTAGAGCCCTTGTAGAAAATGACAAAGGGTGTAAAATCAAATGCTTAAGGACTGATCATGGAGGATAATTTTGTTCAAAATCCTTTCAAGGTTATTGTGATATGCATGGCATTAGAAGACAACTCACCATTGCATACACACCTCAAAAAAATGGTGTAGCTGAAAGGAAGAATCATATAGTGGTGGAGATGGCATGAAGCATGCTACAAAGGGACTAAGTAATTCTTTTTGGGGAGATGCAGTTGCTACAGCAGTATATACTCTCAATCGGAGTCCCACTAGTGCACTTGACAGGATGACTCTGTATGAAGCCTGGTATGAGAAAAAGCAAAATGTTAATTATTTCAAAGTTTTTGGTTGCTTAGCCTATGTTAATGTTCCTGATCAAAAGAGGCAAAAGTCAAATCCCAAAAGCGAGTCATGTATTTTTGTTGGATATAGTGAGGAAGGTAAGGCTTACAGGTTATATAATACAAAGCCATATGGAACTGCCAATAGTCATGAATTAAAGGGCTTTAAAATGGCATAGTTTAACTTGTAGAAAGGGTGGTTATAAGACATTTTCTGTGATTGCACTAAAGTCACCTCGAATACCGGATTTGGGGCTCATAACATCCAAAAATTGGAACCAATCAAAAGGTATTAAATAAAGTTTTTTATATACACTGTCTAAACACTTGCTATTTATCTGAGTAATGGGACTATATACTTCCCAACACTCAAAATAAAATAATTTGATTGGTTAAGGGAAGAGCTAATAATTCCAGGTTAAAACACAGCGAAGATAATAGATCAAATTTTACTTGTTATACTATTAGAGACAATTTGAACCCCTTTGCCATTTCTAACGATTAAAATTAACTAAGATCATAAATTTATCGTCACTCTTCGTAAATCTTGAATTATAAAAAGCAATTCAAGCTTTCAATAGAAATCTTCCATGTTAACGCTCAAATAAAAGAAATAATGCACAAGGGTTTCTACTCAAATATAAACAGACGTCACGCCAACAACCCTATCATACAATCTTTTATAACAGATATGTATTAAAGCGAACCTCTCCAAGTATTTTAGCGAGGACACGAGAAATCTTTAGCTTTTGAGAATGACACGCAAACTTATCTTTAGTCGAACACGTTCACTATGTTGTTGTTATAATTCAAATAACTATAATCAGATTAGAAGCAACATACCTAATGTTAATATTAATGACATAAATATTAAAAGGATATTCATTCTATCAAATTTAAATTTAATCTGAATTTTATTTTATTAATTAAATTTAATCTGTTAATAATTAAATTTTATTAATTTTTCAATAAACGTTTTTAATAACCCTAATTGTTCACAATATATCTATATAAACTCAAGTAGCGTTTCCATCAAAGCCCACACAAGCTCCCAAACAATTAAGCGTCACATACAGACACAGAATATGACTCGAAAGGAAAACATCGCAGCACTGGCATTTGTATTAGTTTTCGCATTGCTAATGTTCCTAGCAGATACTCATAATTTCCCCCTTTTTGTGTCTACTCTTACTTTGCTTTCATCTCAGAAATGTGGGCAATACGTCTGAGTAAAAATATTTCTCTGACAATTATATTAATTGTTATTTTGATCTCTTATCCACACAGATGCTGATGTTGAGAATAAACAAGCTGCTAGCGGAAGTTGCAACTATCCATGTCATAATGAAAAGATAATTTGTGCTATTAGAGTCTTTTAATATAAGATTTTACAAAAAAGTTTTTACTGTGTAGTGATGAATTGCGTGGAAGTTTTTATTTGTGCGCACAGGGATGCATAAGAAGCTGGCCATGGCCCGCAGATTCAGGGGCTCAGTGTGACTTCCATACAATACCAGTTCTGCCGTGCTCTTGCTCCGAAGTAAAGAGATGTGGTCGCCGTGCAAGGGATTGCACGGAAAACACCATCGCCGGCATTCGCCCTTGTGACTTCAAATCATCATCATCCGCATTACGGAATAAGCTTATGCACGAAAAATATACAAATTCTGCACACTGTCATTAGTCATTTTTAAAAAAATTCCGTCGAAGTTATTATTGAGTGTGGTAATTTTTCATTAGTAATTGCCGGACTGTTATTAGTGATTTACAATGGTATCACCACCGCAATGCCCATGCTACTCAGTTGTACATTCGTTTTTCACTTTTTCGCCAAGTGAATATCACCATTGCTGCCGTAGAGAGATCGAATGGTAAGGAAGGATGAATCCCATGCTTCTCCCAAGCAGCAGAAACTGCAGACCTAGCCTAGATCATTGGAGCTCGATATTTATAATAAAAATAAATAAAATCATTATATGGTAATTTGCCCATTTCTTTTTTCAAAAATTTCCCTCTTATATGAGCACTTTTATTTCACTATTCAGTTACACGTGCTGCAAATCCCTAAAATATAAGAATGGTGAATGGAGGAGCTTGAGGCAAGGGTTCCTGGCTATGGACCTCAGCTAGCACAGTAATATATTTTTAACTCGATTGTGTCAATATATTAAATAAAAAAAATTAGCAAAATAGATTATATGAATGGTTATAATAAAAATATAGTTGATAAAAAATTTATTGTTATAAATGACAACAAAAATATACCAGTATTATAAAATTTTAAACAAAATTTTAACTAAATACGGTTGTAAATTAAGAGTCAAGAAACAAATTAATATAAAAACATATTAACGAGTGTGAACATTGAGTACCTAGAACAACATCAGAGGTAAGTAATGACAGATAATCTTTGGAAAGCAAAACAAACAAATAAAATGTCTCTCTGACTATGTAATCACCAACCATCCTGAGGTTTTTTTGCTAGAGCCACATGTATGGGCATGCGAAACCCAAGAAGATGGTCATAATTATGCCTTTTTGTCACCACCACACATTAGGAAATCCCAACAAGAGGACCCAACAAAAGCTATCTTGTATGGTTGACGACTCCATTCGCTACATTAAGAATGAGGAAAGGAGAAACTACCATATGAGTTTCGTTGATGTTTAAACATAACTGGAGGATACCCTTGTAGTGGCACATCTTGAGGGACGTTGCCCATTGGGTATGAGGTGCCTGCTCAATGATTGAGGAGCTTTTGTAAATGCCGAAACTAGAAGGCCGCCTTATTGAACTATGTTTGGATATGTAAATGTGCAGATATGAGCACAAAACCCATATCATTAATGGATAAATACTGAAAAAGTGTGTAGTAGTTACATTGCTAAATTCAAAAGCTGAAAATAGTTAGAGTTCCTAAAAAATTTAATTAATTGTTATGAAGGTTGGGCATATATATATATATATACTCAATTTGATGGACCCTTGGTGGAAAGGCTAAAAAAAAATGCATATCGATTTCCAAACATTTTGTGATCAATGACAGGTAAAAAAAAACATGTTTGAAATGCGTTTGAGAGAATTTCAAGAAAAGTTGTTTGAAGGTTTTAGGTGTAGAACATGTAGGTAATTTGGGATGAAGCACACCAATGTGAGTGAGCCTTTCCCCTAGAGAAAAACATTGGTAGACTAGAACCATAAAAAATGAGCAGGATTCAGAAGAATTTTAGAATCCCATATTTGGTTAAGAAAAGCAAGCCATGACTAGGGAATATAGTTCAAACTCTGCTAACTATTTACCATTTTAATAGATAAGCATAAGAGACACATAATATGATATATAAACCATAGAGAGTAGTTCTTAAAAATGTATCACAATTCCATCACCATTCTTTTGACCATGCCAATGGTGGTTGAAGGACAAGTTTATGTAATGTAGCATATGGTCTAAGTTCCTAAATGTGAAAAAAGAAGAAATATAAGAAGATGCTAACTTAGACATTCCATGAAAATTAGACCAAGGAATCCAATCTCTAAAAGAGATTAGATCTTACACTATGAAAATTCATTTCCTAAAAAATCAAAGGGATTTTATACTTAGAATTTCATCAATAGAAAGGCTATTTCTAACTTCATAATGGGGGACTATAAAAAGATCTATTTTTAAATGAGAGACTAAATCTAAATTCATCTCAAACCCATTTTAGAAATTATTTACAAATCTTTAAAATATTTCTATATTCTTTGGCCACAAAAGACCTCTCAAATTTAATAGGGGTAAAGGTAATGAGCAATTTTTTTAGCCTTGTATTTCTATATACAACCTTAACATAATGAAACCATGTGGTAATTCAATTATAAAGTATGAATTTTAATGTTTCAAGACCATCAATGGTACACACAACCAATTTTATAGATAGATAAATGATCTTTTTGTAAATGTCTATGATATCTACACGACCATTGTCCTATGGGAGAAGAAATCATCCCTTTACACTCTACGAAAACCTCTAATTTAATTTAAAATAACCCAAATAAAATGTATGAGTAACAGAGTAAAATAATCATAGCATTCCTTTGATGGCACCCAACATGAAGCGTAGTAAACATGAATGTCAGTTAAGAAATAGTGTAAATTTAAAAGTTACCTACAAGAGATAAAGGCTTTATAACCAAATTAGAAATTTTATTTTCAACTTTTTCTAACACAAACTGTTACAAATTATGGAAGGAAGTATGAAACATAAATGGAAATCCTAAGAATTTAAATGTTTCTCATCTACTCATCTATTTCTAATATAAATCATTTATATAGAATCACATAGGAATCATGCTCTACCAATAGCATTATGTTTTGGTCCAATCCAAATTAGAACCCAATTATTTGTATAAAATGTCAAAGGATTTCAAAACATATTATAAAGTAGCTTCATTTCCTACATGCATAAGGAAAGAGTCATCTATAATGTGTCCATCTATAACTTGACTCTTCCCATCAGGAATCATAATTCCTATAATAATTCCCTATTTATCTTTATAGAAAATGAATAGCCAAATGCTTTGGTAGTTAAGATGTATAGTGCATGAGTAAGTTGAAATGCTTGTCTTAGTTAGATAAAAATGTCAAATTTCTCAGAGTTTTGAACATTAGAAGTTGAACAAGTAGAGGAACTATAGAAGAGAGTTTATAAAAATGAGAGAAACGATAATCCAAACCTTGAATAAAATAACATGGATAGGATAAAGGTACGTTCAATGAAGTCATAGGATTTTTTAAATTCAATCTTCAATATTAATACTTTTTTCAAGAGGCACAAACCCATTCCATACCTTTGCATACTACAATATTTTTATCTAGGATGCAATGAATTTTTATAAAAACATATGTACTCTAGTTTCAAATTTATAGGAAGGATATGACATATATTAAGTGCTAAAGCTTTGGCTATAATTTTGTAGGAGACATTTAATAAGGTGATTAGTTGACAATTAGTAATACACTCAAGATCTATAAATTTAGGGACAAATTTAATGTTTCCTTGGTTAATACTATTCCTTATATATTTTGTATGTAGAGATTCATGGTAAACTTCAAGTAAGTCTATTTTGAAAAACATCCATGTGGAGTTTTAGAAATCATAAGGTAAAACATCCAATTTGGGTAGGCCATGATCTACACAACTAAAAAAATTTAATCAAGAGTGAGTTTAGCATCACAAATCCATTTATTTAAATGTATTAACCTTACATCAAGTATAGCCACACATTATTGCAATTATTGACACAAGTTCATAGTATCTTCATGGGTCTAAAATAAAAAATTATAATAGTCCTGAAAGGTTGAAGATATTTTAAGAATATTAATGAGATGACTGTTGACCCTATATCTTTCTAAAAACCAAAGCTATGGAATAAATACATGGTTTGCATGACTAAATCAATCTTTTTACACTCTCCTAAAGACATAGTTTCCAAAGACCAATGTGTGTGAAAATAAATATTCCATATATGCGTACCCAACAATATTGTAAGAGAAATGGAATAAAGTGACTGCATGTAAAATTTAGACCAATCCATGTTTTAATAAATCATTAGGATAAAATAATGGGAGTTATGATTTAAAATTGACTCTTAAAAATCAATAATGAATCAATGGGGAATGATGTGGTATTGATTCTTGAGCAGTGTGTAGCATTAACAACTAATTGGAGGACACTCAGATTTATTGCTGATTGGTGGATGTTGAGGTACCTACTAACATGATGAGATTTGGGAAGCCTATAAAACTAAGATATATAAGAAGGTGAAAAGAGAGACATGGCCATAGGGAAAATATTTTTGGAATGTTGACAAAGCTGAGATTGAAAAAGAAGCAATTTTTAAAATTGGAATGGTTATAGAGTTTTAAAGAGAGGGAAAGGAATAGTGAAGATAGTTGTTAATATTATCAAGTGCCATGGAGCATAATTTAACCATGATGTTCAAAGTTATTAATAAGGTTCCTTCGAATTTTATTTGTGTTTAGGGCTTTAGATTAGTGTTATCATGCTCATTAATTATGTGTTTTTTTAATGAATTATTTCTTAGTGAAATGATGAGTACCTAAGTAGAATAATTGTGTGTGTTATGGTTTATTAATTTTTACTTATTTTTTTAATATATTAATTCTAATATTTTTTATTTTGAATGTTTACTCACTACCATGTGATTGATATAACATATAACGGTACAATTATCTCCATGCGTCAGTATGCACTTAATGAATAGATTAATGCTTAGATAATTTTAGATTTTATAAGTTAATGTTAGTTTTACTTAGTTTAACAGTGTTGTGTGTTTCTATGATATTATAAGGTATTATCTAAATACTCTTATGTGTAAAAAGGTATGCACATGAGATAATGAAAATATAGACATTTCCAACTAACTTAGACTCTTCCTAATTTTCTCTCTAGGTGTTGGGTTAACACATTAGAATTACTCACATGATATGCCTATGTATAAAAGATAAATGTTTGGATTCATGTTAGGAATATCATGGTTTACTAATAGAGTAACACCATCATGGTTCTCTTATTTGGACCTGGTTAATTTTTTTTTATGTAATGGTAAAAATGGATGATGTACTATATTTCATTGGATAATATTACATGAAAGATGGAAGAGAAATTTATAGAGAACCACCCTAGATGTGGGAATAAATATCTAAGGGAAAGGGTGGAGTAAAAACTAAAACATTCTCTCTATGAAGTGTTACTATATATGAAATACCAATGCATTTACACATGGATTTTTGTGTATGTTATGAATAAGAGTAGAAACTTTGGACGGATGTAATCTTCAACTAAATAATTTATGGAATAGTTTAGTAACCTATGTCTGGAGTGGAACAAATATGTTGATGTTTAAAGATGTGGGGCATTGAATAGCTAAGTATTATAGTTTATTGTATCCATGTATTCTTATCTTAAGGAGGCCACATGCTTGTTATTCTACGAACATAGAGTCTCATATTTAACGTAGTCACGATTAAATATCATGATGTTGATGGTAGTTAGTGGAATAAATAAATTAGCAATGGCTATTTAACTTCCCACACACTTAAGAAATTTTTAAGGTATAAGGTGAAAATAGAATGGTTTTAAAAGGTGGCAAGGAAGGGAAAATAATCATGGAAATACTAGGTGAGTGTGAGCTCAAAAGGTATAGATATGATGAATCCTGATAAGAACTAATATCTAAAAGTGAATCTAGGAAAATAGGGTATACCAATTAAAGATATTATGTGAGTATCCATGTTCATTTATAATGGAATCAGGAATGGTCTTTCAGATAAGATATGCTCTCCACTAGTAATATGTGTGTGTCAATGAGTTGGAGTGAACTATGGAGAGAAAATTTGAAGTGATTATAGAATAATATATATGAGGAGAGAATACCATGGATATGCCAAACTACCCTCTACCTGAAGAGCATGATTAAGTTATTTATTCCAAAATATAATAAATAGACCATGACATTAACCATCTATCAGAAATAAGAGAGTTTGTAGTAGAACAAGGAAAAGGAAGTGTGTTATAGTAGATCGATCATTTATAACTAATCAAACTAGTGGTTACATAACCTTTAAGAATTAAGATCCTAAGGATATTTGGTATGAAAAAAATAAGAATGGGTCTAATTCTTTAGAAAAGTCGTAGGACACAAATTTAGATGGTAATAGTTAGATGACTATTAACGACTTAGTAATCCATTCAATAAAGACAAGGAGTTTTATTGAAACCCATTCAGCCAAAAATATGAGGAATATGAGGTACCTTAGGAGGAAGACAAAGTTTAGGCACACTAATACAACAAGTTCCTAAAGTACCAACTATGCTAGCACTTGATCTTTGGGTCTTTTATAAATGTATTTGAGCTTTCCTGACTATTTTTGAGTGGAAAATTACTATAATAACATCCATAAGTGCAAGATAATATGCAATTAATAGGAACTTATGTTTTCATAACATAGGACAAGTTATATCTAAATGATGTTTTTGGATCATTCCCATACCTAGTATGAAAAAATTAATGCCAACCAATATATTGTGGATTATTTTTTTTTTAAGGCATCTTTTTTGAAGGAATTTGACATTCCAAAATTTGAGAAGTAGAGTATTACTGAATTAAAATAAATCAAAAAAGAACTAATAGAGAGTGTTTGTGGATAGAAATATAGGTTTAAAACTCTACTATCCAAACTCTCCTTTGATATTCATGCAATAAAACACATGCAATGGTTTGTTGGAGGGTTGCTTACACCCTTATGATGGACCTTATTTATGAATATGATCACCAAGCCTAAAGAGGATATAGAGGCATCATTAAGAGTTAAATAATTTGGAATCATAGATACTAGAGTTATCCCATTCAAGGAGGTCTAGATCAAATTGATGGGTTCCAATTTTTAGAAGTTGATAGCTAATAGTGATCCCAATAGTAGGAGTGGGTAATGGTGAGTATATTGTGAATTCAAAGGGAAAATTAAGAACATATATGATAGAATAAATTTAGCAGCCAAACAACTCTTTTGATAAATATGTTTGCAGGTTTATGATGTTCACAATATAAGACATCTTTAATTCTCAACCCAAGTAAAGGTCTCCCTCTATTGAAATATTTATGATTATTATACCAAAACACAAAGGTCTATAGGTTGATTAATGAGATTCAAGAGGCAAGATATTGAGGTGAAAAATAGACTACATCATGACACTTTGATTAATTTATTGCAGATATAGGAAGTAGTGAGGATACAGAGGTTGTGTAGGACATAAAGGTTGAAGGTTTCCCCACACACTTATTATAAATATGGATCACCAAAACACTACCAATGTTACTACCAAAATTATCCTACTTTTTGTTATTTCTAAGGTGACCACAATGTCAAAGAGTGACAAAATTTGTCTGTGAATCTCACATATATAGAAATACCCAAGAAAGGTGTTAGATTGATCAAGCTCAATCATAAAGTAGAGCAATGGGTTATGAAGGCACAAACTAAGAAGGATACATGATCTAAGGTGAAAATAATAACTTTAGAGTCATGAATATATGACCACTAGTATATTCTATTTAGAACAAAGTAATGAGATATGATCCAAGAAGACATACACCAAAAGAGATATTGCATGAAGCCATGGGTGACATTTATAATCTATAGGTTGAAATGTAGTATGTGAAATACTTTAAGAAAAATACAAGGAAGTAAATCCAACCAAAATATTATGTTGATAAAAAATAGGGTGATCTTATTGAGTTATTATCTATTATACACACCAAAGTGTTGGTTCTTATGTTGAAGAATATCTCGGTTGCTTACATTGTAAAACAACTAAATAATCTACAAGTTCTAGATCTAGTGAAATTGTATGAAGTATGGATATCTTATAATTTATGATAGTTAATCATATATGTAGACATAAATGGATGGTTTTTACGTAAAATAATACTAGACATAGTTGATAAATTTCATATCCTCATAGGGGATACTTGACACAGGATAGGTATACCTAGTTTACATCCCTCATCACACATTTTTTTAATGGTGGAAAAATTTGAGATCAACTCATGAGTATTTATCATAATTATAGTATCAATATAATGCAATTAAATTTCTGAGTATACTTTGAACTTATCATTCATGTCGAGGTAGATAATTATGCAACGTTTCTTAGTATAACATGGTATTATGTTAATAATTCAGACACATGCTTTAAGAAGTGATACATGAGCTTTGAAAATGGAACAGAATGTGTGGTGATTAAATTTTAAAATTATTAAGTCCCCCTTTAGGTTAAAAGTGTTCATTTTGAAGATGAAATCAATAACATATAAAATTTGACGGAATAAGGAGTAGAGAATGTGAAACCAACTAAGGGTGGCATTTTGAGTTGGGATGAGGAAAGTCTATATTTTACACCCTGAGCATGCTTGAAAGTGATGGGTACATGAATCATACAAAGTAGATTAACAAAAGTGGTGCATAGTGAGATCAAGACAACAATTATAGCAAGTGAATAAGGAATTATACACTAGTATTAAACCCTCTGCATGTAATAATAATACTTGGAAGCAACATTTCACATTATAAGTAAAGTGAGTATTCTAAATAATCAATTGAAAATTTTATTGGTAAACATGTTATGATGGTTTCATAGGCACCACCCCATATATGTATAATTTGAGGTTAGGTGTCCCAACAGAGAATAATTACATCAATGCCTTGGTGTACACCATGAACAATACATATGTCTGCTAATGGGATATAAAAAACCTAACTTTTATAATTTCTACTAAGTTTAAATATTCCATATGCTCTATATTTTAGGATAAAAATGAAAATAAAGGGTTGCACATGTATAATGGTGACTCTGATCCATAAGCACATATCTATGAATGTAAAGACAAGTGGACAAGACCCACATCTTTCTTCTTAGAATAGTTATGGGTTCATGATTTCTACCGAAAGATGTAGACTTGGGCCCATGCATGGTATGTCATAAATGATATGTACTAGGAGACTGGTGATTATAGCATGCTTAAGGTTAAATCCATCCATAATTTTCCTTTTTCTACCCATAATCTAGAGCTAGTTGATCCCATATAATACATTCACCACTTTGTCTTAGAATATGAAACTATAATGGATGAATAGGCTAGGGAGATGTATAGTAATAAATGATGTAACTTAACTCAAATATCTCAGGATTATTATATAAAAAATGATTTTAGTGTAGATTATTTATTTAAATTTATATTTGTGTGCATCATAGAACTACTTTAGGAATTTCAATATCTTTTCTGAAGGAGCTACATAGAGATGAATTTTTTACAGTCATCATTGGGAAATTTTTTGATGAACCTAGAAGATGGAGTGAGGACCATGAAGAAGTAGCCATACCATATGAACCCAAAAGTAGATGTGAAGGTGAGGTAGATATTCATATCAAATGTAATGTAGGTGTGGTATACCAAGTAGAATATTTTGAGTGGGTAAGCCCAATTATGAAAAACATCACAAAAAGTGTGGACAAATCCACATATATGTCAACTACTGACTACTTTATGCCACACAGACAACTAATACATTTCCCACCTAATTTAATTAACAAATTATTGATAGAGTTTTAAGTTGTGTGGTTTACACCTTCACTGATGGATAGGTAAGATATAAAAAAGTTTTTATTAATGAAGATGACAATCCCAATACCACCTTCAAAACTAGATGGGTTTCCTTTTCTTACAATGTCATGTAATTCATATTATATAATGCACCTATTATCTTCTTTTGAATCATTATTTCAGCCTGAAAGTATTACATTCCCTATTTCTTTAAAGTGTATATAGATGAATGGATTATCTATAAATTTGTAAAATACCATCATGATAACTTGTAATTCATGTTCAAACATTGAAACTAACCATAGATAAATTTGAATTTAAAGATGTACTTATTTATGATACCTTTTGACACATTGATTGACATTGTATTTTGTAAAGGTGTCCCTTTCATTTCCTTTTTTAAAGTGTCCATTATTTAGTTAGAATTTCCCACCACTTAGTGGGATGTGCACACATTCTTAGGGAATACCGTCTATTATTGAATGTTCATTCAACACTATGCCAACATTACCACACCATTAGAACAAATTTAATTTAAGAATGATCCATTCATATGGGATTAGGCATAAGAGGATGAATTAGATAAATTGAATAAGACACAAGGAAGCACATTGGTTGTTTAGTTTCCATTTTATAAATAGACTTTCCATGTGCATGTTGATGCATTAGGAAAAACAATAGGCACCATTGTGCTTAATTGGGTGAAAATAAGATGAACAATCCCTTCTATTTTACTACTAGTAATCTTACAAGAAATGAGAAAAATTATAAAAATACATAGTGTCAGGAACTCCCAATGGTGTATGCACCACATTAATTTTATTGATACCTATGATCCAAACCATTTTTTTAATTCAATAACCATAATCCTTGAAGTACATCATAAATGATAGCGTTATCCATTAGAGGATTTTATTATTGATTGTATTATTCTTTGAATTTTATCTTTCCATGGTTTTATGCCCAAAAATAAAATTTGGTCTGAACCACCTTTAATGCATCAATATAGGCAAAGATGCACCCAACATAAAATATGGACTAATGAATTCCCAATTGTACAATATTGAGCACATCCCTAAATATCTTGAAAATATTGATCCATTTGTCATATTTGACATTGTTCCCATGAATCTTTATAGTAAGTAAAATAAATAATTGGTTATATGTGAAAAATCATTTTACCTTATTGGGGAAGATAATTATAAACTTACATGTTATGAATTTATGTGTAGATGCATCCTAGAACATGAATAACTATGAGTGTTATAGGATGGACATGAAGGTATTGCTAGAGAGCACATTATTAGATAAGTCACTGCATGCAACATCTTGCTTTATTGTCTCTACTAGTCTACCTCATTCTATGGTGCCAAACAACATTGCCATAAATATGATATATACCAAAAGTTTTGCAAACATAACCACCTAGATGAGATTCCCTTGATACCCATCCTAGCCCAAGAACCTTTTGAGAAATAGGCTATTGATTTTGTTGGATTAATATATCTATATTTGTATAAGATTTTTGCATACTACATTATCACATCTATTGGCTATTTAACTGATTAGGTTGAAGTGGCACCATCAAATAAATATACAATGACAATAGTGGTGGATTTTCTATGGGATAATATCATTAATTATTATGGGTGATAATTGAGATTAATTAGTCATCGAGGTGCCCACATCATCAAAGAGGTCATGTTACTAATATCTATGTTTATGATCTTACACCATAAGACTAAATTGAACCACCCAAAATAAAATGGGATAACAGAGGCCTATAATAATATTGTAGGCAAGACATTGATGAATATATTCTATGCAGAGCACAAGTATTGGGATGTTTGTATTTCAAAAATATTTTAGGCCTACCAAACAAGATATAATTATCTCAATAAATATGCAATGTTCCATCTTGGATTTATTAAAGAGGTCATTATTGCTATGGAATTTTTATTTCCATCCTGATGTATCACATGCATTGGTCACCTAGAATACAAAGAGTCACTTGAATCGTAATTATAGGTATTCATACAACTATATGAAAGGCACCTTATGGATTGATGGAGTTAGATTATGGAGAAGGCCCAATAGAAAACTTGGCATGACCCCCATCCTACTCTAGGGTTCCAACAAACTAAAGCATCTGGGGAAGCTTTAAATATGTTATATGGGTACATACCTTATCCATGAATTTTTTGAAACATGCGCATGAAAGCTAAATACAGTAAATGAAAAATGCTTCACGGGCATTTCAATGATAGACTGATCAAGATTTATCATGCTAAGTATGCTTTATCCATTATTTAATAAGGTATGCGACATTTTATTTATATGTATTTTATTTTATAAGAGTAATATAGGTTACTTTTTAAGCAAAATATTTTTGAGTCATTATTGTAATAATAAATGCCACCTAAAAAACTAGGCAAGTAAGCTAGTAAAGGGATTTATAATGGAATATTTATGCTAGACATTTAATTCTCTAGGTGAGTGTTATGGCATGGTTTTTATCATAAAGTCTCTATTGATAAATATCAACTTGATCGACAAGGAAACTTGAGAAATGGAAAACTATAAATAATCAGTAAAATAATACCTTGGTGACCATTACCATGGTATATCTAGAGATATTTATGAGTTTATATTATTAGTCAAACTTTTTTTCACAAAATATACATCAACTTAGGAAACTCCAAATAAAAATATTTAATGTGTTGCAGGACTAGGAACATGATTTAGCATGGGGTAGGATATACTAAATGGTGAGGAATACAGTGACTAATATAGATGATTGTGACATGGGATGGATTAGACTAATTTAATATTAAGGTATGGTGGGCCAAGTGAGCATCCTATAGATGATTGCATATAAAAAAACATGAATAATAATTTTAGGGAAAGAAAGAATGTGAAAATGAAAGGAAACACAATTCCTATGAATGCAAAAGGGAAGACTGTACATGATGAAGATCTTTAAATTTTTGATAAATCTCATAAAATTAAATTTCTCCTAAGAAAATAATGTTTAGAATATTTGTGGTTAATAGTTGGCATTTATTAGCAATTAATGTGAAGGTATCAACATTAAATACTGGAGCTTGAGAAGTTAAAATATAATTGTGTAATGACCAACACATTGAAACAAAAATTTAGAACTATGAAAAATAGGAAAAAGGGAAAGAAACATTTCATTGTTAATTCTTATCTTTAATTTCCTTTTTAGAAGACCCCACTAGCCTAAGAAAATAAAAATAAAAAAGACACATGTGAAATTGAGTTGAGAATGACTATGGAATGTAATTTGTGGGATATAAATGAGACTCTTATGAAATTATGACTTTAATGCATCCATATTTTT
The DNA here is from genome assembly GCA_037957365.1 of Torreya grandis. Classification (NCBI taxonomy): domain Eukaryota; kingdom Viridiplantae; phylum Streptophyta; class Pinopsida; order Cupressales; family Taxaceae; genus Torreya; species Torreya grandis. The sequence goes on along the minus strand of JARHVA010006076.1, from coordinate 677,554 downwards.
AGTGTTTGTGTGTGTATAAAGGAATAGTATCAATTTATAGATTTTATAAGATGTAAACCACCATTGTTAATCATGAAAAAAAAAAAATGAATTCCACAAGACAAATTCTAGATTAAAACTTGCATTGTCCAAAATTTAATTGTACATCCAAGTAGGGAAATTATGGGTGAACCAAAGGGATTTTAGACAAATTATGAAGGAAAATATCAAGTCATGATATAATGTATGATTCAATTTAAGCCAATTTATATGTCTTGTAATGACAAGTATAAAATAATTAAATTAAAAAACAAGAAGAAAATAGTTTGAGGGAGTGTTAATCATCATCATAGAATTAGTGGACCAAGGAGCCACTATAACATTAGGTGAAAAAATATTACATAACCCTACTAGTTATGAAGAGAAAAAAAAAAAACATGGAAATTTGCACCCAAGGTTAATGAGAATATGTCTTTACTATTTAAACCATAGATCAATAGAGAACCTAGACTCATAATTATTAGTTTTACAGATATGTAGTACCCTCATAATATGATGCACATCAAAGATTAGTACTAAAGGGTATCAAAATATAAGGTGGAGGACTATAACCACCATGGTGGAGGTACTGATGTTGATTTAAACAATGAACATATGGTCAACATGGGTAACAAGAACCTCAATGTAACTACAATATCTGATAACTCTATCAAATAATGACTAGATAGAGATGGTGTAGTTCAAATCTATGAGTTCCCCTATTTCAATATGCTTGAATATATGATGAATTTTTTTGTCTAATATGTGCATGAAAATATATTCTACTTTCATGGGGTAGAGAATTAAGATTACAATTTTTTAGATCCATAATTCATCTGGGTTAGTCCAATTAGGAAAGGATATTAATGAATCATTAGTGGATGCTAAAGAGGTCAAATGCATGAAAAAATAGTTATAATTCAGAAGCAATGGTTTGCTTTCCTTATTACTTACAGTAAGGATAAGACCACTGGGGTACGAGCACAATTGATAAGTACCAAGTTTCATGGATCAAAACATTGGGGATAAATTAATAATAAATTCATTTTTATCGGGCAAAAAATAGACAAGGGGATGATATCCAAAAAATTATCCAAATTTTATAGCACTTATGACCCTAGTGGAAATTTTAATTTTCTTCCATTCTCTAAATAAAAATAAATATGAACTATTATTACAAATACAATCACTTTGTTAGTGTTACTTATAATGAGAATTGAAAATTATTTGAAATATCTATACCCATATTTATTTACATATGGTATCCTCCATCATTTTATTATATTATATAAGAGGCATGTTTAAATGAATAATCATTTACATTTCTTGGATAATTTGTTTTTGAGTAATCTAATTAGGTTTTATATAGTTTTGAACAGAATTAAAAAACTATCTATTTATTTTAAGATTTGTTTACATTAAATATGGTTCATTATCTACATTTTTAAAGGATCCATTTGATATCTAACCCATATATTCATATACATACATCTAATTCAATCATGTATTTTGTAAATGAAATAGTTCAATAAAAGCTACATATGGCATTCATTGATGTGACATGAAATTAAAATTATACATTTACTATCCAAACACTCTTTAATTTGATCATTGAAATACCAAGTCATTTCCCCTCACCCTCATCTCCCAACTCACCTTTAAATTTTTCGCCACTTGCATGTTATGTCTAGCCTTTCCCTTCCCCACCACTTATCCATTGCTAAAGTGCACTACAAAATATAACATCTCCTCCCTCAATGACCTATTTCCATAATATACGAAGAAACCCACAACCTCATTTAGAAAAGTCACCTCCCAAAAAAATTAAAAACTATTGTTTATTAATGCTTTCTAAAAAAAATGTGAGATGGGTTCAAATTTCATGGGTTTTGAGTGTAATATGATAACTAATTTACACACATTTGATTTAAATCTCCACACTTTACTAAAACTAAAACATACTTCCCTTCTGACATAACTTGTACTGTTGGGAAATTTTTTATTATATTTAGTAACCATAGATATATGTTTGTCCAAATAATATAATGTAGTCATAAAATAAAATTATAGCCTATGAAATCTATGATTTATAGGCTTAGGTTTAAATGCCAAGATAGTCACTTTCACATTTTGGTTAATTTACAATTAATGTTTTTTCCATGTAGATGAATTTTAATAAATAATTTAAATGGTCCAAACTATCCTCAACCTGGAGGAGTAAAAGATCATGAATCAAGAAGACAAATTCAATAAATGTTTTTAATTGGGTATATAGTTTCTAATATGGTCATTATCATCATATTAATAATAGAATTACAAATATACCATTGACACTACTTATTAATAATGGCGGGAATATAATTGGTCATATAATGAAACTAAACATGTAAATGCATTGATATGTTTAGTATAAAAGGCAATGATAGTAGATAAAATGGTTGAGTTTTTATTCCATAAAATTTATTCATTTTAGGGGATTTCGATCCCTTTGTGAGAACAAAATATGCATCCTAATGGTTAGACCTAAATATTTTCA